>ML817085.1:0-29406 GCA_009831015.1 Picea engelmannii | reverse complement strand
CCATTAGGTATGTTCTCATTCTAACCTTCCAGAAGGAAAAATTTGTTCCATCAAATAGAGGAGGCCTAGTGACTGAAGTCCCTTCATGGCTTGTCATGTTTAAGCTCTAGGATCTACCCTTAGATAAAAGGGGGTCGGCTCTAATACCAATTGTTGGACAACTGAGAGGGGGGGGTGAATCAGTTGTTACCGAGCTTAAACAATATTCCTATTTTAAAACTATTTGCAGAAACACTGAATGATGATCACAATAATGCAAGGAAATAAACAATGGCACATTCAGCATCAGTCACATATATGAGAAACACAGAGACATATATTTTCTGAGGAAACCCATACAAGGTAAAAACCTCTTTTTCTTTATATGATAAGTAATAGTTACATTCTTTACATTATCATACATATGAGCACCAAATCATAATGAGGCTACAACCTCTGTTTTGCAAGCTGCAACTTGCTGAGAGCACCAACTCTCTATTTTCTATAGCACCCACTAGAAGGAAGCACCAACTCCCTAGTTTCTCTAGCACCAACTAGAAGGAAGCACCAACTCCCTGGTTTCTCCAGCACCAACTAGAAGGAAGCACCAACTCCCTGGTTTCTCTAGCACCAACTAGAAGGAAGCACCAACTCCCTGAGTGTTTCCAGCACCAACTGGATGGAAGCACCAACTTCCAATCATACATGAAACAAACCTGTATAACAGAGAACAATAGTTCTCCCTTGCACCACCCTGCCACCCTGGTTTCTCTGGCTGCAACCAGATGGAAGTTACAATTCCCTGTGTTCAAGCACCCACTTGAACCTCTGAGCACAACAGTCCTCTAGATCACCTCCCAACCACCCTGAAATATAAATCTTTGCTACTGAAACTTATTACAATGATATAATGTTCAACAATGGCTTACCAGACTCATCACTGTTTTGCTGCATTTCGTTACTCTGACTGCCTCATTTCCTTCCTGCACACATCACTTGCGTTGTCTATTCTTCTGCCTTTTATTCTCTGTGCGCCATACCCATTCACTGCACAGATCCTCTTCTGTTCAATTCAGCTACTGCACTCTCCTCCTTCTTCACACATGAATCACCTTCACCAACAACAAACACAACAAACTCCAACAACAACAACCCCATTTTATTCTCTGTAACATGTATATATATTCCTTCTGTGCCTCTTGTGCATGCAATATTTTCCATTCTTCTGCATGCTCATACCGCGCCAATCTCTTCCACATCTCAAGTGCTCTGCGTGATCATCATCGTGACTCTTCAACTTCTCTGGTAGTTCAACCCCTGTGTCTAGCATCACTAGGTGTTAAGCCGAGATTCCTTTTTCTCTCTGGCAGTTGAGACTCTTCGTCTTCTCTGTTACAGTCGATCTCATCCTTTCTGTTTTAGTTACGAGCTCAAACTCTCATCCAGCTGTCAATTTCCTCCATGAATCCTCTTCATTCCACTGGCTGATTCCATGTGACTCTTCAGCTCTTCTGGAAATCACACCGAAGTCTCTCTGCATCCTCTGGTAGAAACCATCAATGGTTTCTAGCAGTTTCACTGTGTCGTGCAACAGTAGCCCTCCGATCTTGTTCAAATTCACCTGCACCGTTGGATTGATTCCATGGGATCTTGCATTCATTTCGGCATTTCGGCATTCGACAATTCTGTGCTGAGTGTCTTGACACTTCATTTCACGATTTCCGAAGTTCCGATATAGAAATTTTCTACACTAGATCCTTCCCCAATATGACTATGGTCATAACCAAGCACCTATGCAAAAAGCGCTTTTCACGAATTCGCGTTTCGTGAATCTGGAGATGAGGCATCTCGACTTTCCAAGTCGTGATCTCTGAAACCTTGAATTGGAGCTTATCTGGACTGACTCCTTCCCTTCTTGTGACCATGGGCTGTGACCACATCCTTATGCATAAGGTGCTTTCGTGATTTCGCATTTCGTGAGTCTGGAGAAGAAACATCTCGACTCTCCAAGTTGTGATCCCCGATACCCTGAAATGGCGTGGGATCAACGGTCCTGATCAGAGCTTCATTCAACAGCTACGATTGAATTTCAATTTTGCATATCACGAAATTGGCGTTCTTGTTGCATTGTTTTCTTGCCTCTCCATGTTTCGATCCCCGACACTCCGATATGGAGTTAGATCAACGGTCCAGATCTGAGCTTGATCTGATGGCTCAGATTACATCACGATTTCACATATCGCGATATCAGGATTCCTGTGGTGAATGTTCTCTTGTCTCTCTATGTCGCGATTCACGAAACTCCGATATGGAGTAAGTCTGCTGACGTCACATGTGTTAAATAAATTCCACGTGTCACCCTGATTCGTGACTTACATATGCTTGGAATGTTGAATCAATCTGACACTTTTCATTACCTGTTTGTGCCACGTGTTCCTAGATGACGTGGTTTGCTGACGTGAGTCAGATCGACGGTCCAGATGTGATATTGATTTGACGGCTCATATTACGTCGTGATTTTGCATATCACGAAATCAGGATTTATGTGGATGATATTACTTTTCATCTCCAACTCTAGATCCCCGAAACGCCGACAGGGAGTTGGATCAACGGTCCACATAACCCCCTGAGATGGACGGTTCTCCTGCTTTCAGGATTTTGTGAGCCCTCTACTCCTTGCACTTTAAAGATCATGCAGGTTTGCCTCGATCCAACAGTGGTCGGACCCTGCTCTCAGATCTAACGCTTGATATCTATCCTCCTCTTTAGCGCGCTCTTCTTTTCTATATTCAAATATGACGTCCCTCATTCTATCGGGAATTTTGGATGGGATCCAATGATCAGAAATGCTTCACAAACTTTACGTGACTCCATCATGCCTTATCAATGTTGCGTTGCCTTCGATCATTCGATCTTCCTGGACTTATCTTCTATTTGCCTGTTGATCATTGCAGATGTACTCAAGCCATCATTACTGTTGTACTTGCCATCAATGACAAGTCTTATGCTGCCTGTAAAACATACCAAACATCCTCTGCACTATCTCTTCTGATCTTATCGAGGTTGCTCTGCAGCTTCTTCCCAAAATACTTCTGGTGCCCGTCTATTACATTCTTCATTGTTGTACTTTCCATCAATGACAACCTATTAAACATTTCCAACATGTGGCCCCTTTACTCCATATGTGAGTCTAGTCGGCAAGCTATCCTCAACCTGCATCATCAACAATCATGTCAGAACATGTCCACATCATATCATCAAATCAAATGTAATAGCACAGTAAATAAATCAACCCAAATAGCACACTCCCTGACTCAATCCAGAGTCCAAGGGGTTCCATCGATGCCTCGGCATCCTCAAGGTCCAAAACCCTGCACACTCAGTAAAATCGAGTCAATAGCACCTGCCTATGTCAATGCAGTAAAACATCATGTCATCTATCATAACGCATCATAATCAGGGACAAATGTTTTAATATCATAATATTCTGGATCACTTGCGAGCAAGTGTCCTCAAAGAATAAGTTTTCTCAGTGCTCCAAAGCGGGATGTTACACTTCCCCCTGAAGACTTACCAAGATTCATGTCTTGGGTACGACCTCTTACAAATAAATCATCTGTGCTATGACCATCCATGCTTTTCCGCCTCATCTCTTCAGATAACAAGGATGAAACTACATCCTCATACTTCAATGTAGATTGAGTGGTACTACCAATTGATACAACTAGATTATCCCAAGAGTATGGTAAAGAAAATAACAAATTAATACACTTATCTTCTTCTGCAATCGTAATATTAACAAATACGAGTTGACTTACCAGAGTATTAAAGGCATTTAGATGTTTTGTCGCATAATCTCCATCTTCCATCCTAAGATGATACAACTTCTTTCGAAGAAACAACGTGTTTACCAGGGAATTTGATTGATACAAATTCCCTAACTTATCCCATAGTTCCTTGGCTGTAGATTCTCCCGAGACATTCAACAACACTGCATCTTCCAGGTAGAGTCAAATAGTACTCCTTGCTCTTTTGTCCAACTTCTCCCAATCTTTCTTTGACATACCAGTAGGTGGTGTACTAGTAGTTTGTGTACTAGTATGTTGTGTACCAATCATCTATGTTCTAGTAGGCTACGTACCAGTAGGTTGTGTACCAGTATCCACAACGATCCATTGTTCTTTGTCTACAAGAAGGTCCTCCATCTTCATCTTCCATAGCTCAAATTTTTTACTGTTGAACTTCTCTATTTCGATTCTATAAGAGTTCTCCATTCCTCTTTCTACACTCAAATAACCACTGCAAAATCTCCCACTAAACCTAGGTTTATCATAAACCCAAGATAAACTTGATCTATCAAGACCGAGCAGAACCCTCAGCAACTAAGGCGTCCCTCTGAAGCCAAAAATGAGCTTTGATACCACATGCAATTTTTAAACCTGTGAAGTAAATAAATACATATATATTCTTAAGAAAAACACAATTTAATCAATGGCTCATACACATAGTACACGGAGATTTATACCGGAAACCCTCAACTGGGGAAAACCTCTCTTATATTCATTATATCAAATTTCACCATTCACTATACAATATATACAATGTTTTTAGGTATTCCATAGATACCAAAAACCTAATCCCTTAATACGGGATTAAGGGTGATAAGGGCTTAAGAAAAAGAGGGGATTAAGCCAAGAAATATAATATTTTATTCCTAAGTCCTAATCCTAAGTCATAAGATCATGTTATTATATCCTAAGTTTCCAAGTAATGGGATGAGTTCCCAGGTGGTGGGAATGTAGTTCTTGGATTTCCATGTGCCAAAAAGGGAACATGCATATATAAAGTTTGGGTTTAGTGAGAAATACATTAATTTTAACCATTCTAATCATTAGGGTGAACTCTAGTTAGGTGTGAGCATGGAGAGCCACTGAGACATGCTGACTTGATTACATTGAGTATTCTAGGTGAATCCTCTATGATTACTAGGAAAAATTCTCCTTGGGTTTCCTTGGGGGAAGGCTAGAGCCCTACAGGGAGAATTGTATGGGATATGTTTCCCTTGGTGTGAGGCCTAGAGGGTACCTAGAGACTCATTGAGAGAAGCTATAGTTCTTGGAGCCACATCTATAAGAATTCCTTTCCAACCTATGTTAAACCCCTAGAAGGGAAGTGGGACAACCTGAGGGAGTGCAATGCAAAGATGGGGGCACACTTCCTTGAGTTTTGCAGGCTGGGGGGAAAGCAAGTGTGGTTGGAATTGTTGCTAGAGTTTGGTACCTTGGCCTAGCTTGACCCAGTATTGATTGTGATACCTTAGTTGGCCTAAAAAGAGTGCCTTTTCTCTAGTGGAATCATAGCCCCAGATTGGGGGTGACTTGATGTTGATAGAGATAGAGAAACAATGTCTATGGTTTAGTGGAACGTCTAAGGTATACATCCAGTTGGTGCCATTTACACAAGATAAGTTTTATGATTATGGTTTTATGTGATTAATGTTGTGATGTATCTTGTGTACATATGTTTTTTATGGTTTATATGTAATTATGAATGTTTATATAGTTCTTCTTGTTATGTGATATGGTGCATATCATGGTAGTATGCAATATGCATTCATGATTGGGAATAATTGTGGTACCAAGGGTACCTCACTGAATGATTTGTACTTGGTAGGGTCACTAGGAAGTGAAATTATGGTATCAGATAAGAGTATATGATTATATGAGCCTTTAGGAGGGATGTAAGGTTTTAATAAATGGTATTACAGTTATATGAAGATCCAAGTTTAAAGAATTTTAAAGTATAATATGTACAAATATTGAATTGTTAGTAATGTGACCCAGAAAGGAGTCTGGGCATGTTACAAATCAATATCAGAGCTTAGACAAGGTGTCTACATCTGTTACAAATTTTGAAATTGTCATGTGTCAGAGGTTGAATTGCAATGACATATGCCTAGAAGTGAACCTGGGGTGTATTGCATCTATCCATCTTTCATTGTTAATTTGTTAATATTTCTATCTCTGGATCTACATGATGAATATAAGGGGTAGAACTAATTTCAACCCTTAGGTTAGAAATTATATGATACAAATCATAATGCCAATATTTTCCTTTAATTAAATTCAAAAACTCCATCATATTTTCTACCGACAAAGAAGACTTATTCTTGAATAGGAAAGAAAATAGTTCAACAATAAAAGAAAAAATAACTTTTTTATTTCTTGAAGAAAAATAAATAAAGTCTTGATTTAACCTATACCTAATGTACTCCAAGGAAAACAAATTCTCGAGGTTAGGAAAACTAGAAGTTATTATTGAGCTACAACAACCCCCATTATTTTTAGTATTTTGGATAAATAATAATGGGTCCCTTTTTAATTTTTGGTGTGCTCTAATTTTACATTGCTTCATTATTTTCCTTGGATCAATTTTAATATTTTATAGCCCAATAAAATATTTCCAAATAATATTTTAGAACCAAAAAAACTAAGTAATAAATCTTATGTCTCGATCTCCCGGTGGGCTAGTGGTATGGTTATACTAATAGAGGATGTTGTTGTTTTAAAACTTTAATTAATCCCCCCCTATGTCCCGACCTCCCAGTGGAACAATGGGCCAGTGGTATTGGGACGACCTTCGCATCACTTTGTTACTTGTAAATAATGACTCGATCTCCTCGGCGGTATCAAATTGGGTCTTATGTTTTATTTAAACTCTTTTTGTGATCCAGTGTCCCAATATCCTGATGGGATAGTGCCTTGGTAAGTTAGTTATATCGAACCAAGCTTTATATTTGTTCACATTTTATTAATAAAATCCTAGTGGACCAATAAACCCCGTGGTACTAGATAGAGATTTTTTCTTTGCATGAAGTTATGAGTTATTCAATAAATATCTTGACCTCTAGTGCCCTAGTTAATAGATTGATCGTTAGTTAAAGAACGAAAAATTTAAAACGCACATAATAAACCTATCGGCCTAGGCTTTACTCATTGATTTAAAAAGGTTAAGTCTCAATATATAGCAGTAAGCTGTTGCCCGGTGAGGATTGTTGCCTCACAAATTTGAATGAATACACTTAATGAATATGACCCTGTTGGTTGTGGGAGTTCAAATAATTTATTGAACACTGGCTAAGATGTATACTTCCATTAATATCCCAAATTCACTCGCTAATCTTTCCTTTGGTTCTATTAAACATTATATTCAGTTTCTTTGAGAATCTTGAGTATTAACATGAGTTGCATAAGTTCAAGAGTTTAGAAGAATGGAATTTTTCACGATTGTTATCCTGGTTAGTATTGCTTCTTATGTTGTCATTTTAAGAGAGCCTATTAATGTTTTTTGAAAGAAAACTTATACTGTGTTTTCTATTTGCAAGGACTATCAATATAATATGACTCAAAAAGGGAAGGCGAAACAATAGAAGGTTGAAGAGGAGGAGATCGAAAAAAACCCTAACTCAACATTCTTTTCAGATACTTCCTTAAAGACATGAGAAACCAACAGTTTTGAATGGAACAAGATATACAAATTCATCGAGAAAGATTACTTCATAGATGAATACGAATGATATGTTGATGATCTGGTCGAAATCAAGAAGTCTGGTCTTCACAAGGTTGCTTCTAGACCAGTAGTGCTCCCTTATTATGACATGGTATGATGGATAATTTCCCACAATAATTTTTATACTTGTACAATTATCAATTCCTCTCGCTAGATTGTTTGTTCTTTCATACCAGATGATATTTCAAACATGTATAAACTAGGTGCACCCACAGTCTCATTTTATGACAATTTTATTAAAAGTTTCATTTAAAAAGAAGTTGGAAATGAATATTTGTAGATCTATGATTAAATTAAAGATTGTTGGAATGACCCTAATTCTTTCAAAATCATAGTAGACAATATTTATCATGTACCAAGATTAAATAAATCTCCCATGTTAGTAGCCATCATGCTATGTCGCCTATATGGTGAAAAAGATGCATATAAATTCAAATTAGGGTGGGTTCCTATTATCCATCAAGTTACTAAAGAAGAGGTATTTAATTGGGAACATATCCTCTCTGCCAACATCAAGCAATAAGTTCCAACATCAAACAATAAGTTTAAAAAACCCAAGAAGCACCTCTAGGGTATTGCCCAAGATTTTTTTATGTCTAGTTATTTAACCGGCGTTGTTTGTGCAATTACACCTTTTCCCCTTTTTGATTGGAAATGGTCTCCCTCTGAAGAAGAAGTTCACATATTTTTCTCTAGAATGTAGGAAATCAGCTGTAGGAAATTTTTCTACGATATCTGCAATTTTTTCATGGTTCCCCTGCATATGCTTTTCAAAAATCAACCATCTCCTAGATTCACTCAAGAGGCCATGGATACTATCAAGGAGATTGGTGATTGGTTTTTGGATGAGGAATTATCACACATAAGAATATATGGGTATGAAGTAGATCTCCATATTCTACTCAGATATGTTCTAGAAATACTATCCCTTTGAGAAATTACATACCAATCTATGAGTGTGGGAATTGTTGCATTCTTGTCAAGGAGTCAAAAAAGGAAATGGCCTTCCTTCCCAAATTCTCTAGGAATTTTTACCCTTTTGAATACATAGCATGATCATATAAAAGTGGAGAAAATGAATAACATTTGGCTAGCCCAAGGGAACTTCAAAAAACATGACCCAATAGAAATTATAAAAAAACATTGTAGTATGATTAAAAATTTCAAATCATATACCCAAGAAGATGATTCATTTGACATTATTTTTTAGAGAGAAACAAGTTTTTATGAAGTCTCTCAATGAATTTATGCAATAATAAATAGCTCCAAAATTGATGCAAGAGCATCACTCCACATCGTCAATGCATCATCAAGCCAGTGCATTAGTGCACTAGGAGGAACGAGTTCCGAGGGACGAGAGGCGCTAGCCCTTTCATTTTGAACATGAATTAAAATTTTTAATGAAAATTAATGTAATTAATTTTTGTAAGGCTCAAGGAAATACGAGCCCGTGTGTTTGAACAAGCCAAGTTTAAATTCACCTTTGATGGACGACATGTAGATAGATGTAGGTTCGATTCAGACTAGTTGTCAATTAAATGTAATTGACTATAAATTAATGCGAGTAGGTAGTTGGAGGGAAGGATCAAGGAGCCCCTCTTTTGTAAAAGATCTTAGTATCAAATTTTCATTAGTTAATGAGTCAGTTAGTTAGTGGAAGAGTTGTAAAGAAGAGAGGAGAGGAGAAAGAGTTGAGACTCAGTTGCATTCCAACCTTTGTAAAACATTGTACAGACCATTCAGATATTAATACAAAATTGTTTTTTCCTGCATATGAGGTTTTTGTGTTTTTATGTGTGATGAATGTTCATTTTTTGAATGTTTACTGTATGTTTAGATATGTTTTTAGTGAATGTATATTTCTCTTTGCAGGAATTAGATAGATTTCCCTATCTGTTTAGGTTTCTGAGTGTTATGGGCTCTTAGGCTTGTGCAAGGAGGGCACACCAGAGTATTGAAATACTCTGTTAAGATAACGAAAGGAGTGCGTTTCCAACTTTGTCTCGAGTTCAGAGAAGAGAATTCCAGGTGGCACACCAGAATCATTCTAAATATTATAAGGAATAGTGCAAGGGAAAGACACACCAGAGTTATTGAACACTCTGAGGAAGGATTTGTAAGGAGTTCATTGAGCAGGCACAAGGAGTGCACGAGAACTCTGTTTTGGGTTTTGTGAGAATATTTCCAATTGGGAACATCAGAGTTACTAAATACTCTAAACCCGAGAACATGGAATACACAGGTAAGTTTTCAATTTCAAGCTCAGGAGGAGCAGTACAAGTCTGCATAGAGAAAGCACAAGGAGTGTGCTAGAGGTCAAGTCGTTTTCAAGTCCACAAAAGCTCAGGAGAACGAGTGTTGATTTCCAGGAGGGCATGAAAAACTACTAAAGGATTAAAGGGCCAAGACCCTTATAAATTTGAGAAATTTCAAGTTCGGAGGAGGACTAACGCAAGAGTGCGCAAGTCCTATGCAAGGAGTGTAGAAGGAAAAACAGTCTAAGTCCTATACTGCAAGAGAAGCACAAGGTGTGCAAAAAAAGGACTATTTCAAACTTCAAGGCTTAGGAGGAGTAGCATTTTTAGAGCACGGGAAGAGACCAAGAAGACAACCCTGCAGGAGAATAATCTAAGGTTAAGCCTTGGAAATTTATTGAGAAATCCTTCTTTCGAAGGAAAGTGCACATAGCCAGGGAGGGGGATCTACAACTTCCATTGGATCAATTGTAAGAGAATATCTGGACCATCAGAATCCATTCCAATAGAAGGAGGAGCACACAAGGGAGAAGGACAAATCTCATCCTTTGGATCTAGGTGCAAGCTACAACAACCGTCACATCCAGGTAAATATCACGGTGGTTAACCCTCAACATCCTTTGGACTTTGGAAGTCTAGGGGCTTTCCATACTTAGGAACAAAGGATAAAAGTTCCCCAAAGTGATAGGGAGCCGAAGTAATTATGGACCATCCTTTTGTAGAGGACATGTGTCAGTAGATTGGGGGTGGTCCAGAAGACCGACCATCCGGGAGAATAGAGGGGAGAAGGGTTTGATTTCTTTGAAGCTCCGAAGTCTAGATTTGATTTGAGTCATCGCTCAAAGGAGGACACGTGGCACTAGATCCTATGGTCTGGAGCCTCAGTACTTCAGAGGAGGTGAATATATGTTGGGTGGAGTTGAGAACTCTCAGAGCTCCATAGGGTGGAGTACATCGTAGTCATTGATCACAGAGGACACATGTTAGCAGATTCTAAGATCTAGAGGTCCAACACTCTGGAGAAATTGGTTTGAGTTGATTCAAAGACCTCTGAAGCTTCAAAGTTCGAAGCACATCCTAGACATTGATCGAGAGGATATACATGGCAGGAGATATGGAGTCCAGAGGCCTAACACTCCAGAGGAATTAGACTAAGGTGAGTGGAGGAATCTTGAAGCCTAGAGTCCCAAAGTGGATTGTGGCCATTGATTGATAATTAGGTGTGGTCCGTCGATTTAAGTCCTTTGGAGGTTCGTTAGTTAGGCACTCCAGGGGACCTGAGGTGTAGTGTTTTGGAAATCCTCGAAGCTCGAAGTTGCAGAGATGATCAGAGCCACTAATATGTGGGAGCCTTGGAATCGTCTAATTAGGTTCAGGGTTCGACACTCTAGGAGAATAAGGTGTTTGGAGTGGCGAGAGCCTCTTAAGCCCAGAGCAATGAAGAGATCTCAGCCATCAGTTGATGACAATTTGTGGACCATTAGATCGGTGAGCCTCTGGGGAATTTGGAGTTTGTCTCTCCAGGGTCTCAGAGTATTGGAAGCATTATGCCTGGAGTCATTGTGAGTCGTTGATTTCAGTGTGAGTTGTGGACCATTGATATTTTCCGTCATTCATCCATTCGACCACTCAGAGGGATAGGAAATTTGGAGTGTTGAAACTCCCGAAGCCCAAAGTTCTTGGAGCTTCAGGACTAGAACATTTTGGGTTAGCGCTTGGTCACATCACTTGGTCACATGTGGTTTCCACTAGAGCAAATGAGGCTAGCACCCGAATTCGAAATTTAAATATAGAGGAGAGTTTTCCCCACAGGGTCTGGCCCAAAGTCATGTGGAGGACTATGATGGAATATACGGACCCTCGCAGACTTTGTTTTACATGCAGGGAACAAAAGTAAATGACCTGTGTGCATTTAGGGGGGGATCTAGCAGGGATCCAAGACCCAGTTCGGCTCGGAAATAGAAAAATCATAGACCAGGAGGTCACACGAACCCTGGGAGAGGGAGAGGTCCACATCAAGTGGTATCAAAGCCATAAAAAGGTTTTAGTATGATACCATCAAGTGGTATTAGATATTATCTTTTTTTTCAGACCGCAAGGAAAGGAGGAGGAGACATATCACTGATGTTCTGTAAAGATTGTTTGCAAGTGTACAGTAGTCGGTAGATAGCTAGGAGGGATATAATAGAAATCCACTTATATTATCAGTTGTAGAGAAAGAGAATTAGACAACCAAGTGGGTTGAAAGAGAAGAACCATATGTGTTCTTAAGTCAAATGAATAAAATGGCTATTGAAGGCCAGAAGCATGATCGAGGAGGAGACCGATGAAAAATTCATAGAGAGATAAAGAGCTTGAGGAGATCAGAGAATAACTTGATAGGTTGATGTTGAATATGCAGCAGGAAGTGAGAGGAAGTTGGAGGTATGAATGGCCCTTGAAGAAGAGGGTAAAGTGGCTCGTCCAGTAGTTGGTTTCCAAGAGGAAATGCCAGGTGTTGAGAAGGTGGTTGAGGCATGCTGAAAACCTTAGTGACACAAAGGATATGGTTTGCATTTGCAAGCCAGAAGTTGGAGAAAACCTCAGTGAAGAGGAGAATATATCAGGTGAAGATATTGTAGACTGCTAGTAGGGAAGAACAAAAAATTAAAATTGCTAGGTGGGCAAGGCGATGAAAATGAGACTATCTGAAAGTCTCAAAAACTCATAGAGGAGTTCAGATGAGCAAGGAGTGTTGAATCGGCATATTCTTTCCAAGTATCCCAACAGAGGCTAGTGCAAGTGTTTCACATGAGGAGGTGATGCAGCAGGCATCTGAAAAAGAGGCCATGGGGCTGAATATTATTATTTTTAACAATTTGTGTGTTGCACGTGCAGCATAAGAGGGACAACCAGGCTCTAGCTGAGACTATCATGCAGGAGAAGACTGAGAAGAAATTGACATCTTCCCAAGAAAGGAAAGAAGATGAAGAGGAGTGTTCAGATGAAATGTTCACTCCATGGGAGAAGGATCTAAGGATGTTGGAGGATTGGTTGAGCAATCCAGTGACAAAAATACTTATGGGAGGATGCATTCATGAATAATGAGGAAAATTCCAGCACGAGGAGCTGTTGGATGATAGAAGAGCAAAAGAAAAATTGGCAGGAGTTAATCTGTCAGTGGGGATAACTGAAACAACTCAAAAAAATTGTTGAAGAATTGAAGTCTACAATGGAGTGGAAAGGAAATGCCACAGGAGATAAAATCAGCGTGGGGGATCAAGACAATCTTCCCTTTGATATGTATGAGGAAGAGGAGTTGTAGCCGAGCATAGTGCAAAGGAAGAGCCAGCCAGTGGAGCAACTGGATAGAGTAATATAAGAGATAAGGAGGATGGTGTTGAAATCAGTGTAGGAGATAGTTGAAAATAGAAGGAAGCTGACCGGAGGAGAACCTATAGTAGCAGGACAATAACAACAACAATAAAAACAAAAAATCGGAGGAGGATATCGACAAATCCAAAGTGAAGTATGTGATCTTGGAGGATCTCAACAACAACAGCAAGGGAGCCATGAGAAGGAGCTCATGATTTTGTCAGCGCAGGAGTATGATGCAGGAGCATCACTACACCTCATGTACGCATCATCAAGCCAACGCATCAGTGCACTAGGAGGAACGATTTCTGAGGGAAGAGAGGTTCCAACCCTCTCATTTTGAACATGAATTAAATTTTTTAATGCAAATTAATGTAATTAAAGTTTGTAAGGCTCAAGAAAAGATGAGCCCATGTGTTTGAATAGGCCAAGTGTAAATTCGACTTTAATGGTTGATAGGTAGATAGATGTAGGTCTGATTCAGATTAGTTGTCAATTAAATGTAATTGATTGTAAATTAATGCAAGTAGGTAGTTGGAGGGAAGGATCAAGGAGACCCTCTTTTGTAAAAGATCTTAGTATAAAATTTTCATTAGTTAATGAATCAGTTAGTTAGTGGAAGAGTTGTAGAGAAGAGAGGAGAGGAGAAATATTTGAGACTCGGTTACAGGCCAGCCTTTGTAAACCTTTGTACATATCATTCAGATATTAATACAAAATCAATTTTTCCTACATATGAGTTTTCTTTGTTTTTATGTGTGATGAATGTTCATTTTATGAATGGTTACTGTATGTTTTAGGTATGTTGTTAGTGCATGTATATTTGCCTTCGAAGGAATTAGAGATATTTCCCTATCTGTTTAGTTTTCTAAGTGTTCTGGGCTCTTAGGCTTCTGTAAGGATGGAACACTAGAGTAATTGAAATACTATGTGAAGAAAATTCAAGGAGTGTGTTTTGAAATATGTCTCGAGTTCATAGAAGAGTGTGCCAAGTGGGCACACCAGAATCATTCTAAATCTTAGAAGGAATAGTGCAAGGGAAATACACACCAAAGTTGTTGAACACTTTGAGGAAGGCTCTGCAAGGAGTGAATTGAGAAAGAAAAATGAGTGCATGACAACTTTGTTTTGGGTTCTGTGAGAAGATTTCTAATTCGGCACATCATAGTTACTGAATACTATGAACCTGAGCGCAAGGAGTGCGCAGGTAATTTTTCAATTTCAATCTTAGGAGGAGTAGTGCAAGTCTGAACAGAGAAAGTGAAAGGAGTGCACCAGAGGTCAAGTGGTTTTCAAGTCCACAAAATCTCAAGAGAACGAGGATTGAGTGCTACGAGGGCACAAAAACTATTAAAGGAACAAATGGTTGAAACACTTATAAATTTGAGAAATTTCAAGTTTGGAGGAGGAATAACGCAAGAGTGTGCAAGGCCAATGCAAGTAGGGCAGAAGGAAAAAACATTATAACTCCCAAACTACAAGAGAAGTGAAAAGTGTGCCAAAAAAGGACTTAATTAAAATTTCAAGGCTCATGAGGAGTAGCATTTTCAAATCGCATGTAGATGCCAAGAAGACAACTCTGCTGGAGAAGAATCCAAGGTTAAGCCTTGTAAATTTATTGAGAAATCCCTCTTTTGAAGGAAAGTGCACATAGCCGAGGAGGAGGAGCTATAGTTGTCATCAGATCATCTGTCAGAGAAGATATGGACTATTAGAATCCAGTCCAACAGAAGGAGGAGCACGCAGAGGAGAAGGACAAATATCATCCACTATATCTAGGTGCAAGCTACAACGACCATCTGATCTAGGTAAATAACATGATGATTAATCCTCACCATCCTTCAGACTTCAGAAATATGGAGGTTTTTCATACTCAGGCGTAGAGGATACAAGTTCCCCGAGGTCCCGTGGAGTCGAAGTAAGTATGGACCATCCATTTGTAGAGGACATGTGTCAGTAGATTAGGGGTGGTACGGAAGACCGACCATCTAATAGAATAGAGGGGATAAGGGTTTGATTTCTACGAAGCTTCGAAGTCCAGAGTTGACCTGAGTCATCGCTCAGAGGAGGACATATGGTGCTAGATCCCATGGTCCAGAGCCTCAGTACTATGAAGGACATGAATGTATGTTGGGTGGATTTGAGAACTCCCAGAGCTTCGAAGGCCAGAGGACATCATAGTAGTTTATCATAGAGGACACACGTTAGCAGATCCTAAGATCTGAAGGTCCACCACTAGGTATAAATTGGTTTGAGTTGACTCAAAGACCCCCAAAGCTCTGAAGGCCAGAGCACATCCTGTTCCTTGATCAGGTAGGATATCTCGAGTCTGGATGCCTTGCACTTAGGAGGAATTATCCTGAGGTGATTTGAGGACTCCCAAAGCCCAGAGTACCAGAGTGGATCATGGCCATTGATTGACAAGCAGGTGTGGTCCATCAATTTAAGTCCTTCGTAGGTTCACCAGTTCAAAACTCTGGGGGACCTGAGGTGTAGTGCTTCAAAAATCTTCGAAGCCTGGAGTTGCGGAGATGATCAGAGTCATTGATCTCTGGGAGCCTTGGAACCATCTGATTAGGTCTGAGGTTTGGCACCTTGGGAGAATAAGGTGTTTGGAGTGGAAAGAGCCTCCATTTCCCAGAGCAACAAAGAGATATCAGGTGTCAGTTGCTGACAAGTTGTGGATCGTCATATGGGTGAGCCTCTTGGGAATTCTGAGTTCCACTCTTCGAGGAATTAGAGTATTGGAATCATTGAGAAATAGAAATCTCTAAAGCAATGAGTCAGTGTGAGTCATTGATTTCGATGGAGTTGTGGACCGTTGATATTTTCCTCTGTTCGTCCATTCAGAGGGATAGGAAATTTGGAGTGTTGAAACTCCCTAAGCCCGAAGTGCTCGGATCTTCCAGACTAGTGCCTTTCGGGTTAGCGCCTGGTCACAACACATGGTCACATGTGGTTTCCTCAAGAACAGAGGGGGATAGCAATCAGATTCAAAATGTAAAGATATAGGAGAGTTTCGCCCACAGGTTTTGGACCAGAGTCATGTGGGGGACTCTGATGGCATACAAGGACCCTCAAAGACGTGGTTTTATGTGTGGGGAATAGAAGTAAAGGATCTATGTACATTTAGGGGGGATCCAACAGGGATCCGAGAGCCAATTCGGCTCCATAATAGAATGATCCTAGACTAGGAGGTCACACGAACCTTGGGAGAGGGTGGGGTCTACATAAAAAATAAAAGAATTCATTGATTGGAAGTTAAAGAGAAATAAGGTCTTCCTAAAAGAAAAGAATGAAAAACAATGCATCAAAAAAATAGATTTTGATGAAGAGGAGGATGAGAAATCCAAATCTAAAACAAAACAGGACCTTAATGTTTCCACACTTGATGCACAAACAAACAATCTATATTAGAAAAGTATCATTATAGGAGAAGATGAACTAAACAAAGAAACAAAAAAAATTCCTACAAAATATTGTAAGGTAAATGTAGAGCTCAACACCAACACAGGTAATGAAAATGTTCACCTGGTTGTTGTTCCTACTATCCCTATTATTGATACTACCCCTATACTACCCCATGAAGAATAGTTCCAATTTCTCTTGACCTTGGTAGTCTTCAACCTATCTAGGACATTATTCTATCATCGGATATTTACACCTTTGATGACAAGATAAATACCATTTTCAAAAGGAGAACTAAAATATGAAAGAAAATTCACCATGAGGAGGTTACAAAGGAAACAATCTAGATTTGGGATGATGCACATTTAAATGATGAAGAATTTTCATTGGAAGTTGTTGATGCCTTAGGGGCATTTTCCAATGCAAATAAATGGTTTGTAAGTAAATTCTCTACTCATTTGAAAAGAGAAAGGAAAATAATGGAAGATATGCAAGAAAATTTGAAGTCACAAGTATCTAGTTGGTCAAAGGGACATGAAATGCAGCTGAAGCATCTTGCAGAAGAAACTATAATCTCCATGGATACCATTGTACAGTTAACAACTAAAATAAATGAGATCAAAGGTGAACATGACAGAAAAAAAACTATATTTCTTTATGATAAATAGAAATTGAGTGAAACTTATGAGAATCAAGTGGACAATTTGACTGCTCAATTAGATGAAATGAAAATCAAAATAGAAACTTCAGAAACTTTAAAGAATGAACCAATGGGGTTGAGCAATAAAATAGCTTCTTTACAAGAGTTACTTTATACCAAGTTGTATGACATCAAAGAACAACCTGAAAAAGTGCTTCAATTTACTACAAAATCTCAAACATAGTTTGAGAAACAAAAGGAAACACAAAGATTATTTGATGATTTGAAAGCATGGGAAGCAAAGGAAACTAGATTTCCTCAAGGTTATTCCATATTATTTGAAGAGGAAAAAATGCAAATACAAGAATCAATTGACTCCTGGAATATCAACTGCTTATTATCACAACATTTAGTCAAGGAAGCAATCAAGAGATGCTCGAATTTATGGGATCTAGCTCTAGATATAATTGAGGATTATGAAATGCCTCATGTGCATTTTCTTGCAAAATTAGTACCTTTATCAGATTTTATTTCATATGTGCATCAACATATTATATCAAGAACATATGGGATCACTCAACTCAGTTTCTAGAATGTGGATAGTATCATACATTTGATCACTCGTCCTGCGGAATGTTCCAAATCCATCGATAATTTCTTATTTAAATTCAAATTGAGACATGAATAAATCCCTAAAAACATTGATCAATGCAAGTTGAATGAAGAAATTTAAAAAAATATCTATCGATGCAAGTTGATTGAAGAAATTCCCGAGCCACCATTGGTTTCACTAATGCTAAAAAAAAATAACATGTGCAAAACTCACGAGCAGATGAAAAGAGAAAAAGTTAGAAAGGAAGTTGTTGGTAGTAAGGAGAATACTCATCATTAGTATCATCCATCAAATCAAATCGAAAACTGGATCAATCAATTGAAAAAAATATGGAAACAATTCTATGTTTTAGCATATTTTACTTATATTTATTGTAATTATGTAAACAAAAGAATGTGGTTGGAAACTCTAGAAATTGGCTAAGTACACTATTGTAAAATAAACTTTTTGTGAATTTGAAGATCTAAAGTGGTGGTACCTACATTGTGTCCCAGTTTGTTTGGTACTCTTTCTTGATTGTGTGAATTATTTCCATAGTCTGATAACTTATCTTTATCTCATGTTTAATTCATTTTATTCATGTATATTGGGTGTGAGTATACATATTTGTACTTTTATTAATAACTATTTACTGAGTTAAAACTGATGTGTATTTGTTTGAATTGTTATCAAGTTTTATGAATTTGAAACAACCCTCCATACATAGCACATAGTAAGTGATTACAACGAAGAAGTAATATTTTTTTAAACAAATTAAGAAATGATCATTATGACAATTACATAAACAAGCCAATTAAGATGCACTTATAATCACAAGTAATTAATTCATTCTTATGAACATCACTATATTCTTAATCAACATCAAGTTCACAACAAGGTCTCAATACAATTATAAATATCATTTAATAGGTCTAACATGTGGGATTACTAACATAGAATCACACTAAGGATAACAAGTATAATCAAGTATACCCGCCCAATCCTACCATGCAAGGTTAGGACCTTCAAGACACATAATCAGTGCTCAAATCCAGGATTCATCCAATCTATTTTGACTATTTAAGGTCTCAGGACTGGAATTCGTTATGAGGAACATGAAGGTATTTATTCCCAACCAATCCTATTTTGAAATACAACTAATTTAGCAGTAAGTAATTAAGGAGAAATTTCATCTATACAAAGATGAACCCATCAATTTACTCATAAAATAATTTATAACACCTTTGCAAAAACAACTCCATTTTTCTAAATCTAAATACAACCTTGCAATTAATCCAACATTATGACAATAATAAGTAACCAAAGAAACATTCTAGGTATGCAAAGAGATGAACAATCTATATATTAAGAACT
Organism: Picea engelmannii; assembly: GCA_009831015.1. Lineage (NCBI taxonomy): Eukaryota > Viridiplantae > Streptophyta > Pinopsida > Pinales > Pinaceae > Picea > Picea engelmannii. The sequence continues at coordinate 10,235 of ML817085.1, read as the reverse complement.
ACTAAATTTCTATTGGTAACACAATAAGTCTAAAATTTCTATTGGTAACAAAATAAGTTGTCAAAGTAAATTCTTCACAATTACTTTACTTCAAGTTGCGTAACATTGCCTTATTTGTTTATTCTGTCTCTCATACCATAAGTAAAGACCCTCCCTTTTTCTAACAATGTATATTCGAAACTTACTAAAATTTCAAATATTTTATTGAAGTATATTTATATGATGCAATTAAACCCATAACTTATAATTAGGGTAATATTTTATCTACGCATAAAGCATTCAAATTCTACTCTACTTTTGGATGTTCTTTATTTGGTATTCAAAAATAATTCTTGTAAAGTTCTTTGATTACCTAGTTTGGAAACCAACAAAAACTTGGTGGGATTTGGTGACAATGAATTCCTCCAAGGACGGATTTGGATCCTATTATTCTGCATTGGTTGAAACTAAAATAGACCAAGTTAGAATATGGATATGAGTGCATTTAATAATCAGTTTCTTGTGTAAATGTATATAAATTCATGTAATCCCGTAGAGGCAGATACAATAGAGTGAGAGGATATGAGAGAACTTGCAAGTCTGTTGTAATCTCTATGATCTGAATAATAAGACAACTGATGCCTATGCTTGGTGTACGTAGCCCAACGTTTGGGTGAACCACGTGAAATCCCTATGTTTCTTATCTGTGTGATTGTTAATTATCATATGTGAATTTTGTTTTCTGCATTTGCAATTCTAACAATTGGTATCAGAGTTGTGTTAGAGATCCATGAGAACTAGATTTGTGGTGCAAGATCATGAATTCTATAGAAATTCATCAGCGCTCCCTATGCAGTGTTAGAGGCATGCTGATTCACTCACACTTATGAAATTGAAATTTCGGTAACATTCACACACCCATTTCATGCATGACAGAGCGCTACCGTTCCCTCATCCACACTCAAGGAGAATTGACCTCACACACTAGCGCTCCCCCACCCATTGTGAAGGAGCACAGATCTCCCAAGGAAATATTCGTATGGTTTTGTGAAAAAACTTAAAGTATGAAGAATTTTATGGAAATAGTCAAGTCACGTGGAGGATGTTTTAATAGGTTTGTTATATTTGGATTTAAATATAATATGTAAAAAGGTGGAGGATTTTAAAAGGTGTTTTTTATTTTTTATTTTAAATAAAAGGAGAGGTTGGTAAAAGGATTTTTTATTAAACATTTTAAATCAAATTTGAGCTCTAGAAGTTGCAGATGCAGGATTTACTAATGCAACAAGGGTTGCAAAAAGCATTGGCAGGGAAGACAAAGAAACCAATGATTATGACAAATGAGGAATGGGAAGACCTGGATGCAAAAGATCTTAGTACCATTCGTTTATGTTTGGCGGATGATGTTCTGTTTAATATCGTAGGAGAGGATACCACATTAGGGTTATGGAGAAATTTGAAAAGTCTATATATGACGAAGTCCTTGACGAGAATAATTTACTTGAAGAGATAGTTGTACAGTTTGCGGATGAAAGAAGGTACACAAATTGCTGACCATTTAAATACCTTTAATACCCTTATAGTTCAATTGACTAGTATGGAAGTTAAATTCAAATATGAAGATAAGGCTATTACAATATTGTGTTTGTTGCTTGAGTCTTGGGATAATCTAGTCACCTCTATTAGCTTTAACTTAATAGATGTTTTAGATTATGACTCTGTTGTGGGAGCTTTATTGGCTGAAGAGACGAGGAGAAAATCTAGTCAAGAATTCTCAACTTCAGAGGCGATGTTGCTCAGAGGTCAAAGTAAAGAGAAGAATGAGGGAAGTTCTTCTCGATCTAATTCAAGACGTAGAAAGGGTAAATAAAAATGTTGGTACTGTGGCAAAATGGGACATCTCAAGAAAGATTACTGGAAGAGAAAGGAATCTAAGGAAAACTCTACGAAGGAAGCAAATTTGGCTGTAACAAATTCAGGTATGACTGATGAAGTTTTCTCTGTTTCCAGTAATTTACATTATCAAGAAGAATGGCAGTTAGATTCAGGTGCCTCCCACCACATGTGCTCACATAGAAATTGGTTCATTTCTTACCAATCTATTGATGAGGGTGTAGTGGTTATGGGAAATGGCATTCCATGTAAAACTATTGGGGTTGGCAGTATTAAGATCATGATGTTCGATGTTATTGTTAGGGAATTAACGGATGTTAGATATGTACCCGAGCTTAAATCAAATTTGATTTCATTAGGACTATTGGATTCTTGTGGATATAAGTATAAGGGTCAAGGTGGAGCACTCACATTGTCAAAAGGTAGTTTAGTAGTGATGAAGGAAACAAAGCTTGATAATCTTTATAAGATGGAAGGGAGTATTGAAGTGGCATATGAAGTGACAGATGTATCTTCTTTTTTATGGTAGAAGCATCAAGGTCATAAGAGCAAGAAAGAATTGCAGGTACTGGTAAGTGGTAAATCATTTCCAGACTTAAAATATTTTTTTATGAATTCATGCTTGTTTTATATCTCTGCAAGTTATGATGGTGGTATAAAGGAATGTTGTGTGTGGGATCCTACTTCTCACAAGATCATCATTTACAGATATATAGTATGTATGGAACAACCAAAAGGGTTGATTAAAGATCACAATGATAAATTTGTTTGAATGCTAGAAAATTCATTGTATGGTCTATTGGTACCCAGGAAAATATACAAGAGGTTTGAATCCTTCATAGTGAGTCAGAATTTTTCAAAGGGTAGGAATGACTATACATTTTATAGTACATTCATAGTCTTGATGTTATTTTTTGATGATATGCTCGATGCAAGCCGAAGAATGGATAAAATCAGTAAGAAAATGACTCAGGTGGACACGACAATTCAGATGAGGGATCAAGGAGAAACAAAAAAAATTATGGGCATAGAATTACACAGAGATGGTAATGGTAAGTTGTGGTTGGAGTTCAGTATGACCATTTTAAAACCATTTTTTATCCCTCTTGCTTTTCATTATAAGTTTTCTTCAAGCATAGGTCATGTCTATATAGAAGAAAAGGTTATGTCTCATGTAAGTCCAGTAGGAGGTTTGTTGTATGTGATGAAATGGTTAAGATTAGATGTTTCAAATGCTAATGATGTTGTCAGATACGTGATAGATTCAGGGGATGTAGTGAAATGGGTGTTTCAACATTTGAGAAGCACAAATGCCACCTATAATGGTTACACTAAGATGGTATGTGATAATTGTAATGCATATTTTACAGGTGTCTTGGATAGAAGGAGATCTATCACTAAATATGTCTCACAACACAGTTGTGGAAGACATGTTGGAGGTGAAGTGACCCCTTAGGAAATCCAAACTCGTGAAAGTCACACAGGCGAGATCATGAAACCAGTTTTATTAGAGAAGCTGCAGTGGTGCTCAGTTTCTCTTGGCTTGCAGAAAAGGTGATGAACAAAAGGAAGGAGCAAGGTATCGGATTAATTGTTGTCAAAGTGGAGATTGTTTTGATTTTGTGACAATGAATTCCTTCAAGGATAGATTTGGATCCTATTATTATGCGTTGGTTGCAACTAAAATATACCAAGTTATAATTTGGATATGAGTGTATTTAGTAATAAGTTTCTTGTGTAAATGTATATAAATTCATGTAAGCCTGTAGAGGCATATACGACAAAGTGAGAGGATATGAGAGAACTTGCAAGTCTATTGTAATCTCCATGATCTGAATAATAAGACACCTGATGCCTATGCTTGGTGGACGTAGCCCAACGTTTGGGTGAACCACATGAAATCCATGTGTTTCTTATCTGTGTGATTGTTAATTATCATATGTGAATTGTATTTTCCGCATTTGTAATTCTAACAAAACTATGCATTTATGTATTATGTAAATTCCCACGCAACTTTCATTCCTACAAGTTATATATATAATTATTTACGATAAGTCAATAATGAAACTATATTATAAACCATTAATCGATACCTTTATACAACTTGAATAATTAATAAGGTTATTATTAATTAGGACAAAATACAATCATCATTATTATCATTAAGTGGTTTAATAATAGGTCAAGCTATTATCATGCAATTAATATCTTATAAGTAAAGAAGTAGCATAATCTAAAGGATTAAGTTTACTAAGTTGACACAAATATGATTTAACAAAATCAAACTTTGAAATATCTGATTTAAATTTCATATAAACATTTATTATACTATAGGGTTACACTACCTCATCTTAATCACATAGTTTAGGAATAATTGTATAATTATATAAGGACTAATAAGATTCTAGTTATTACAATATATTATTAGTAATAGATGATTTTTTTTTCAATATATTTAATTTCTTAATAATATTAAATAACAATGGTAAATTAATCATTAAGAGAAAAGTCAATTCTAAGGAACCACTTGGAAATAAACCAGGGGTATTCAAGTCACTTGAATTAATTACTTCAACTCTCCAATTTAGAGTATTGAGGTGAAACTGAACATCCATATAACTACCTACAGAGTTAATCAAGATTCATACTAAGGTAATAAAAAAGACATAAACTCGAAACTGCCATCGATGACTAGTTGAGAATATCCTTAATGTAACATCCTACTCTATTGAACACACTATTATTGACTTATTCTTTCAGGACACTTTCTCGCAAGTGATCCAAGTATGGTACTTGTGATTTAATTCAGATTATGGGTTATATATGATGATGTTGAGGTGTTATGTCTTATAGATTATATTGATGTATATATATCACCAGATGCTTTTGAGAAGTCGTCTTGAGTGTGCAGGACACATGACATGTAAAGGATATTGATGGCATTGATGGATTCCCTTAGACTCCATATTGAGTTAGGGAGTGGATTGTATATATTGAGTATTTCATTTTACGCACATGTGTTGTATGATTAATTACAATATGATTTTTGTATATGGAATTATTGACAATGTTTTTTGTCATTGGATCCAGGCTTGACGATGTTTGCTAATCCGACTCACATAAGGAGTAGAGGGTCCATGCATAGAAACCATACATTTGAGGGAGGGGTGTGACAATGTCCTTTTCATAGCCTACTAGCACTACCACCATTGTATGAACAATAGGTTAATGCTTACCTAGTTCGAAAGTTCCATGATGTCGTGAGGGAAGACTGAGACAATCGCTCATGAAGATTTCTAAGGAGTGCGCAATAAGGAAAATCCCTTATTCCTTAGAACCCCTTAGTCTCTCACAAGGTCAACCGAGTGGAGTGTTGACTCTAAGGGTCATACAACTTCCAAAACAATTCTAAGGAGAGTGGCACCCTTGGAGAATGGAGGTGTGTCTTGAAGGTCACGTCACGTGATTTAAAACTTGAAGTCAATAAATCTAGGTGGCCTGGAAAACATTGAAATAATTATACCTTGTTGGATTAAATAATTAATTAAACAATAGATTATTGATTGAAAAGTATAACAAGAGTCAAAGCCTAAGTCTAAGAATTGGCCTAGGTCTAAGAATTGGCCTAAGTCTAAGTTTGATTTGGGAAATATCTAAAATATTAAAGTTGGTATAAATCTAATACTAGGAAAAAGATGGTAAAAATATAAAGATTTAATGAAATGCACATGTGTGCATGAATTTAATAAAAAATCATTTTTAAATAGAAATAAATAATAACTTGAGAGGTTGGGTGTAGATAGAATATAATCTAGAGTCAAACTACACTAGTATAACTAGAAGAAGACTCCTAATCCAACTCCAACTAAGATATAGTTAGGAGACACTTCTTAAATGAGAATCTAGTGAACAAAGGGACACCTAGGAGTGAAAATAGGAACACATTGAGGAATGTGAGGGAATTTGACCTTTTTAAATAAAATAAAATTGTTAAATATTGGTGTAACTTGGGGACAATATGACAAGTGTGTGAGTGAATAATCCAAATTAAAATTAACTAAAAAATTAATTATCTGTGCATGAGAACATGTGTTAGGGAAGAAATTTATCTAAAAACAAATAAGGTAAAAGAGAAAGGGATCTAATTTTTTGAGCATTGTTATGATGCCAAATTTTTATTGGATTGTGTTTTACTTGTGAGAGTTGGGATACCAAGCTTGTAAAAAGAGTGGAAGCTCTTCCTTGTGAGGGAAATTCTTGGAGCTATTTTTGTTGGTTTCGTGTGTGTGGCCCCTTTGCGTCTCTAAGGGATAAGGGGGAAGATGAGTACCCCTAGCATTGGTTGGGAGGTACCAGTGAAGTATCTATGATTAGAAAGTGAAATAAAGGAAGGAGAACAAGACTTTGAAGGGAATCTTCATTACACAACTTTCCTTGGTCTTGGTATTTTTATATTCTGAAATTTTTTTAGCACTAGTGTAGTAGTATGTTAGACTGATAGGGTCATGGTAGAATCGCTGGAAAGACTGAATGCCAAATTTTTACAAACATTGTCAAGAATATTATCTCAGAGTTTATAGTTTTAAATTACAGTTGATACCAAGAATAATATTTACAGTGTTTATATTTAAATTTTGTTGTAATTCCGGACATTTTATTCTCTCTAAATTGGGGTGGCTTGATCCTCACTGTGAAATTTGAATTTATATTATGAATGGAATATGTTCTAAGATTTGTATTTTATCTATATTTAAAGTTTGAATGATCCAATTTTTTAGTTGAGATTATTTTAGAAATTTAACAGTGCATTGTTCGTTGGTAAACCAAGGAGTTAGTTATGAAATTATATCACAAGTTTCTCTATTTAATTTCATTTAAATCCAAATTGATCCATATGATGGGATCTCTATTGAACTCCATTCTGGATCTGAAACTTTGTATCATTTTCATGTTAATGCTTATGTCAATTCAATTTTGTTGTAGTATGGACCTCTGTTGAATTTCGTCAAATCCGATTTTATATCGTGTTTTTCTCTGTCGAAGTTGTTGATAAATCTGAAGTATATGTAGTATGGACTTGTATGTTTATTTGTATTTTGAATCCAAAAATTTTCGAGATAGTGGGAAGCCTGTTAAATTTTTTGGAGTTTGAGTTTTTTTAACCTGTAGTGCATTAGCCCTTTTTCCTTGACAATTCATGTATGTGTCCATGAGCTAGAACTTAGCACTGGCCAAATGGGTGTTATTCAGAGCTTTGAGACTTCGGTGCTCTGGAGGTTTTCAACTTCAACACTCCTTTTCATTCGGAGTGTTACCGGCCGAATTTAGTCTTAAGCAAGGTTTACCAGTAGTTGTAGGTTGACTCTATATTTTCAGTTTCCTCGTAAAATTTTATGAATTTAATCTAATGGATGGTGAAGATTCTCCTTACGTGAGAATATATGGTGGAGATTCACTCCGCATATTTGGGCTTAAGTTTTTTTCTCCACTTTCACAACTTTAGACTATTTCACCTGGATCATCCAACCGTCAAAGGGCTCGGAGATCTAACAGATTACACCCCTCCTTAGATCAACGTTTTTCGTCCACTCCAGAATTCGGAACTCCAGGAGTTCCTCACCCTTATGCATCAATAACTTATTTCCTTTGAAGTTCCGAACTACCAAAAATCCAAAGGGAGGAGGCTCGAAGATCTAACGGTCCTTGATCGATCGCTAAATATATTGTTGTCCTTCACTCTGGGACTACAAAACTTGGGGTTTTCTTAATCATTGGCAGTTATCTCTTAAGCAAGTTGGAGTGTTGAATCCCGAATAACTTATTGATCTATGGCTCACTTCTTTCCATCAAATGATGGTCGGGATTTGATCTGGACTTCGGGACACTAGGCGTTCCTTAACTTTTAACATCATGACGTTAATTTCTCCCAAGTACCGAATTACCAAACCTCCAAAGAGAGAAGGCTCAAAAATATAACAGTCCTCAATTGATCACTAGATCTACAACTGACCTTTACTCTGGGACTTCGGAGATTCAAAATTTCTCATCTCTTAGATAGTTAGGACTCAAACTTTCTGAATCATTAAACTCTTGTAGATCCAATGGCTAGTATTCACTCATCTATCTATGATGTAGTTTCACTTCATGACTTCGGGTTTTGGGGCTCACTTAATATAAATAACTTATATCTGTCGAAGTGATGAAACCTGAAGGTGTCAAGGTTAATGAGTGCACTACTCCTATATGATCAAAAGGTTTTGGGGACTCTGACTCCTCACGATCAGATCTTGTCCTCTTATTCCTTCAAAGGGATTTCAATCTCTTGATTTTGTCACTTGAACCATGCAGAATGTTTTCTCCTGAGCTCTGGATTCTAATTGATGTGTGCACTCTTTGTGCCTCCCCTTTGTATGTTCACACTGTCTCTCCTGAGTTTCATTCTTATGAAAATTAAGGCCTTCATTTGCCTTGAGTGGTCTCTATGCACCGGGCGTTGTTTCTTCTGAACTTGGGCCTTCGAGGGGCCTGACTACACACTTTTGGAGTTGGATCTTGAAGTGTTTTCACTATGACACCCAAAAGACAAACTCCAGGTTTCTTACAAATTTTTTTAACTCATTCTCAGAACAAACTTTCACTCGATTTCCAAATTTATTCATCACAATATCAGTTAGTTCATAAAGTACAGAGTAAGCTTACGATTTCCTCTATGTGTTGAGAGTTTTTTTCTCTTCTTTTGTTTTCCTCTTTCAAATTGTTATGTAGATGGTGTATTTATCTACTTGGTTATAACCTATAGGGTTGTCAAACTTATTCCAAGTAAACATAAGTAAAATTGAAACTGTGATAAATGATAGATTGTCTATTTAAGGATCTTTGTTTTTTAGTGTTATGTTTTTGTCATGATACTATTGAAAATTCTTCCTAACCTTTAATTTAGTAACATGAATAATTATTTAGTCCTTTATTTAAATTTAGACTTCGACCCAGTGTTTGACTTAGTCTTAGACCTTTGTTAGGATTTATAATTAATAATATATTGTTTCATTAATTATTTTATTCTAACAAGGTCTAATGATTAATTTTTTTTTTCTAGGCCACCTAGATTTATTGACTCAAGTTTTTAATTATGCAATGTGCCCTTCAAGACACACCCCCATGCTCCAAGGGTGACACTCACCTTTGAATTGTTTTGGAATTTTTTCCGACCCTTGGAGTCAACACTCCACTCGGTCGGCCTTGTGAGAGACTAAGGGCTTCTAATGAATAAGGACTCCTCATTATTGCGCACTACTTAGAAATATTTGTGAGTGATTGTATCAGTTTTCCCTCACGACATTGTGGACCACCCAAACTAGGTAATCGTTAACCTATAGGTCTGGTTACGGTGGGAGTGCTAGTAGGTTGTGACAGGGACATTGCCACACCTCTCCCTCAATGTCTAGTTTCTGTGCATGGCCCCTTTACTCCTTATGTGAGTCGGATTAGGAAGCATCGTCAAGCCTGCATCCACTAAAAAAAAAACCATATAAAAAATCCATATACATAAATCATACTAAAATCCATCATACATCACATGTGTGTAATAGTTAAATACTCAAAAAATACAATCCACTCCCTGACTCAATCCAGAGTCCAAGGAATCCCATTGATTCCATCAACATCCATAACCTATCATGTGTCCTCCACACTTAGGAAAATTCATCAATAACATCTGCCAATATATATATAGATCAAAATAATAATAAGTCACAACACGTCATCGTCATCATATATATATAACCCATAAGCGAAACAAAATCATAATATACCATAACCGTATAACTTGTATGCAAGTGTCCTCAAAGAATAATTCAATAAAAGTATTCTCAGTAGAGAGGGATGTTACATACACCCCCTCTTGTTTTAAACTTCATCCCAAAGTTTGTATAGTATATAGAAGCAAGTAATTAAAGGTATCTGACATAGATCTAAATGTCTAATCTATCAAACAAGTAAGGAAATTGTTGAAGCATCTCATATGCATCCTCCCAGGTAACCAAGTGTGGACTATAGTTGTCCCACTAGACCTTGACCTGATCGATTATTTGATATCGTATTTGTCGAATGCGATGGTCCAGAATGTGGATTGGCTCCGCCATGAGAGTAGCCTCATCTGACACCTGCAAAGAACTCATGTCAACAACATGTGAAGGATCACTAATGTAATGTCTCAAAACAGATACGTGAAATACATCGTGCATACACCTCAAAGAATCAGGAAAGGCTAGTATATAAGCCACAAGTCCTTTCTTTTCCACAACTTTGAAAGGTCCCACAAACCTAGGAGAGAGTTTAGCACCCTTTCCAAACTTGATTGAACT
>ML817084.1:94617-120854 GCA_009831015.1 Picea engelmannii | reverse complement strand
ACTATATCAAGCTCTACTTCATCAAAATAATTAGAAGTGATTCCAAACTTAATTTTACATTTCTTGGTTACTTGCAAATTATTATCACCACATATCCATCCCAATGGATATGGTCTAGGATGTGGCTTAGTTTCAAGTCCCAAATTATTTACAACCTCTTCACTGATTAGGTTGGCTTGTGATCCACTGTCTACAAGAGTATCAACTTTAACATTATTTGTTATGACCCTTATGTGAAAAAGTTCACTCCTTTTACACTCATCATTTACAACATCTGAATTAGAAGAGCTAGTACTTGCAACATAATTTATACCTCAGATTCCCATTGCTACAACTTTTGTCTCATCACTGGAGTCTGATCCAAGATCCACTTGAACTGTCGCATATGTGGTATTCTTTATTCCTTGGTTGGCATACTTCTTTGGCTTCAACTCAGGATGTAAGATCCAACAATGATCTTCATCATGGCCAACCTTCTTGCAATGCTTACAAGTAGGCTTCGCCTTTCTTGCTGTGGCTGTCTTCTTCTCTTTCTCTTTTCTTTTCCCTGAATCCTTTCCTTGCCAAGTATTTGTAGAAACATTATCACCAACATTTCCTTTACTTGATTCAATGTGAATGGCTTGTACACATACTTCATCAAAGTTAGAAGGATTTAACATAAGAATAGTGTGCTTGAGATAAAAATGTAGACCACCAATATATTTTAGGAGTGTCTCTTGTGTATATAAAGGAATACCCAAATTTAATGCTTTCTTACGAAATGTTTGAGTACACTCTTGTACACTTTGACCTTTAGATTGCCTTAAACTTTTCCAATTCATCATTTCTTTTTGCATGTATGCTAATGGATAAAACTATTGCTTCAATGCAATAACAAAATCATTCCAGGAAGAGATTGTTTTACCACTTTTCTTGAGATCATCCTTAGTTTTTATTTCCCAGCATATGAGGGTTGTGCCTCCCATTTTGAGACTAGCAAGTTGGATCTTTGTTTCATCTTCAACAATCCTTTGTATCCTGCAATAGACTTCAAGTTGTCTAATCCAATTATCTAGATTTTCTGCATCTAATTCACCATCATAAGTGGGTAAATTAAACTTTATATCTAGCTTTAATAAATGCATATCAGAAGAATGATGAGTTTTTTAAGGTTTCTTTTCCTTGGAGGAATGTACACTTGCTTCACTTGTAGATGACGAGGATGAAGGAGAAGAAGGTTCTGAAGGTCCACCACCTCCAACTCCTCCTTCTTCTCTTATTAAAGATTCACCTTATTCAACCTTTGGATTTCTTTGTTGAACTCTTTCATGGTAAAGTTCCTCTATCATGGCTTTCATCAATTGAAATGCCTCAAAGAAATCGTCCTCAGATGCAAAATGACCTAGTTTTCTTGGGAAGACATCTCTTGTTTATGAGGTCTCTTTTGAATATTTGGATTAAGAGCCTCAAGTTGGCCTATTCCTGGCCTTAGTTTGGCTCTGGTGAGCATCCAATGCTTGCAATTCCCGTCAAACCTTCAAAACCAAATGCTCTGATACCATAAACTTGATCCAAAAATGTGAGGTTTTACTGACAAAACTACAAGTTAAGTTTAATGTATTTTATGTATAGGATCGATAAGAATGTGAAACACATAAAACTCTATAACTTGTTGTAGAATAAGGCTTCATATCTGTTGTACAAGACCTTCTTATTCAGATACATACGTGCCTCATCAAACTCCTCCAAAAAATATGACAAAAATGCCTCTCAAAACATGAGAAATGGCCAAAATACACAAGATGCTCCTCAAAATCCCTACATCAAGAAGTTACCCCTCTAGCTCAAAAATCCTGGTTTATATAGTTTTTAGGCCCAACAAGAGAAGCCAAACTTCCCCTGAAGATGTGGCCTCTTTTTGGGATCAAATCCCCCTCCAAATAGCCAAAATATCCTAAAAAATGCATATTTTGGGCTAAACTTTAGGCAAAAACCCACTTTTGGTTAATAATACAAAGAGTAGCCCCCTAGAGCCAAGTGCACACCCCTTTTAAGTGGTCACATGGAGTACATATGGCCAAGCTCCAACCTAAAGGGATGAGCGCTGGCCCTAATCTTACACTAGCTCCTGGTTTTGGGGAGGATACATGAGACCAAGGTCTAAAAAGGTAAACCCCCAGAGGCCCTTTTAAGATTAAGTACCGGTCCTGTGGGAACAACCCTGAGATCCGAGGGCTAGGGCTTGTCCACTCCCCGCACTCACATATTAGGGCTAGGCCACAACCCATTCCACCGTTCCATTATACATTAACCAAAGCTTAAAACAATGTGTTTGCATATAGTTTACAAGCAACAAAGGTGGGCGGGTTGGCTAGCCCAACCTTGCCACTCCGTAGCCTAGTATGAGGAATCATGGTCGAAACTTGTGGAGATCCAAAATTTTTTCCCCTCTTCAACTGATGACTGGGTGCAACGTGGCAGCCCACGCTTGGGCCACGTGGCACCACCACATTTGCTCGATGATTGACAAGTGTCACACTACAACTGGTCCACGCCTGCATCATATTCCTAGTCACATGTCGCCACCTATCTCTCTGCCACATCAACATAATGAAGTATCTTGGTGATGTGATGTTGACGTCATCATTGACTTTTTGCCAGTTTGACCTTTGACTTTTTAACTGTTTGAGAATTTGATCAGAGTGCGATAACTCTCACATAGGGAGCCCGTTTGAGAAAGTAAATATATGGACAGAATCAACACAATGAGACAGTTGCAATGGAATTGGTTTCATTCAATTCTGAGAACTTTCATTTTTGAGCATTTTTTGGACCTGGAGAGCCTCCTAGATCATTCTTCCCCACTTGGAAGCTTTTGGACCACCAAAAGTCTGCTTTTAATCATGTAAGAAGTGAGGGTACTACCTTCCAACTTGTCCTGTATGATCCATCCTTTATGTTGGGACAATGATCACCTGACTAATCACCACAAACATAAAAACTGAGATAGCATTGTTTATCAAAGTAATCATCTCATTTATTGCATAATCATTTACATTCTTTGTCGTATTTAGCAGCCATACACCACTGAATAGCATCAAATTGAACAACAATATTGAATATGCGAATGAGAATGAAAAGAAATGCTTCCCCTTATGAACATGAACAATAAACAAAGTATGCAACTGAACCTCATGTTGTACTTCTTGTGACACTTCATGATTGTTCAAAACATACTGAACCATCTCATGTTTAGGATCACTAACTTCCTATTTTGTTACAGACATGAGTGTGCTTGAGATAAGAATGTGGACCACTGTCTACAAGAGTATCAAATTTAACATTATTTGTTATGACCCTTATGTGGTCATCATTTACAACATCTGAATTAGAAGAGCTAGTACTTGCAACATAATTTATACCTCGGATTCCCATTGCTACAAATTTTGTCTCATCACCGGAGTCTGATCCAAGATCCACTTGAATTGTCACAACTGTGGTATTCCTTCTTCCTGGCTTGGCATACTTCTTTGGCTTCAACTTAGGATGTAAGATCCAACATTGATCTTCATCATGACCAACCTTCTTGCAATGCTTGCAAGTAGGCTTCTCCTTTCTTGCTGTGGCTATCTTCTTCTCTTTCTCTTTTCTTTTCCTTGAATCCTTTCCTTGCCAAGTATCTGTAGAAACACTATTACCAACATTCCCTTTACTTGATTCAATGTGAATGGCTTGTATGCATACTTCATCAAAGTTAGAAGGACTTAACATAAGAATAGTGTGCTTGAGATAAGAATGTAGACCTAAATATATTTTAGGAGTGTCTCTTGTGTATATAAAGGAATACCCAAATTTAATGTTTTCTTACGAAATGTTTGAGTACACTCTTGTACACTTTGACCTTTAGTTTTCCTTAAACTTTGCCAATTCATCATTTCTTGTTGCATGTATGCTAATGGATAAAACTGTTACTTCAATGCAATAAAAAAATTATTCCAGGAAGAGATTGTTTTACCATTAAGTATCGGTCCTGTGGGAACAACCCGAGATCCAAGGGCTAGGGCTTATCCACTTCCCGCGCTCACATATTAAACCAGAGTCATATGGTGGTATGGGTTCCCGAGGGCTGGGGCTAGGCCCTAGCCCATTCCACCTTTCCATTATACATTAACCAAAGATTAAAACAATGTGTTTGCATATAGTTTACAAGCAACAAAGGTGGGCAGGTTGGCTAGCCCAACCCTGCCAGTCCATAGCCTAGTGTGAGGTCTCGTGGTCGAAACTTGTGGAGACCCAAAATTTTCCCCCCTCTTCAACTGATGACTGGGTGCCACGTGGCAGCCCACGCCTGGGGCATGTGGCACCACCACATTTGCCCGATGATTGACAAGTGTCACACTACAACTGGTCCACACCTACATCACCTGCCCAGTCACATGTCACCACCTGCCTCTGCCACGTCAACATAATGAAGTAGCTTGGTGATGTCATGTTGACGTCAACATTGACTTTTTGCCAGTTTGACCTTTGAATTTTTAGCTGTTTGAGAATATGATCAGAGTGCGATAAATCTCGCATAAGAAGCCCATTTGAGAAAGTAAATATATGGTCGGAATCAACATGATGAGCCAGTTGCAATGGAATACGTTTCATTCAATTTCGAGAACTTTCATTTTTGAGCATTTTCTAGACCTGGGGAGCCTCCTGGATCACCCTAGTGGATGAGAACTAGTGGGTGTATAAGATCCCTTGCTATATTTTTCAAGAGTCAGACCTGCCTATAACCCTAATTTTAATGTAAAGGGTACAGTTCGACCCCACCTTAATGTGAATGGCAATTAATGTAAAAGATAATTAATCTGGTTAATATTAATTTTATTATAATATAGAGAGGTCGACCCTGTTGTGTCAATAGACACTTCTATTGAAAAGTTCATTCTAGTATAAGTAAAGGTAAATTTCCCATTGAAGAAACATATCTTTTGTGTGAGTTTGGAAATTTCATCAAGTACATCCTCTTGGGAAAAGTGCACATGTCTCTTGGGCACTAGTCTTCTAGGGTTTGCAAGAACCCTCTTGTGTGCTAGGTTTTCTTGGTGGTAAATGTCTTTATATTGAAGAATATAAAAAAGGATTGGCTGTGTTTTCTTCCCTTATTGAGAAGGGTTTCCTAGGATACTTCTTCTGTACTTGTGCATGGTGTTTCTTCTTGTGATCTTGGTTGCTACAACAAATTGTCCATGGTTTAAGTAAAATGCTAAAATGGAATGAACTTCATGCTTAAGCCTAGATTATTGAAAACTCAACATGGTATCAGAGAAGAGGTGTTGAAGAACCCACTGCACAAGCAAATTTCAGTCATCCTTTCTCTCTTTTGCAAAACCGTACGACCCTCCTAGGGTTTCCATAAATTCCATATGGCCTACTTCTTTGAGGAGTTTCAGCACTTGTCACTTGGACGTTGAGGATAAAAAGTGCATAGGAGTGAATGACCTCATTCAATGCACCTCCAACAAGCTTTAGATTGCATTTCTAAGAATTTTGACTTTTTGTCCCTAGGGTTTCTAGGGTTTCGCTAATTTCTGCAAAAATTCTAGTATTAGGGTTTCTGCAACTCATTAAAGGAGCTCTTCAACTCACTAATGTTCTCCTATCTTTCAAAGGCTCCTTGTTGGCAATCATAATCCAACAAAACCTAAAAATTCTAGCCTAACCTAGCCATTAGGTTTTCTAGCCCAGTTGACAAGGGGTTATGAAGAATCTAAAATAATGATGAATAAGAACTATGATGGAAGATAAGATTGATGGATCAAGGAAATTCAAGTTCCTGGAAGACAAGACTTCAGAGAAAGTATTATTGTGGGTGATACAAAAATGTAACACTGTGACTACCTTCTTCATGAAGATATTAGAAGACAGATATTACCCATGTTCCATTGGAGAAATCATATCAACACCCTCATGTATGCACTTGCATATATATTATTTGTATCACTTCCATAAGGGTAATTGCAGGAGGAAGGGACCTTTGTTGAAGTCATGGATCCAGAGGGATATCCGTTCATTCAGAGGAACAACACATTGGAAGTGAAGACTCCAGGTTTGATTGTTGTAATTGTCATTCCTCTAACCTATATTTATAAATTTTGCTACATTTCAAGTAGGTGTTGTAGCTGTGACAACAATCCTTAAATTGTTTTGATTCTAGATATGTACTCATTATTCTCCTTTAGGAGATATTTTTGTTTTGGTTCCACTTGTTTTCTTGTTCCAAACAACTTAAGAAAAAAGGAATATGTTTATCCTTCAGAGGGAGTCACTTGACTCAGAGGGAGTCAAAACTATTTGAGGAAGAGGAAGAATAGAACCATCATTGATGCATGATCAAAATATTTCTATGATTCCATGGGTAGAAGCATGCTTGACACAGTATATGTTCAGAACAAGAGTCTTCACCACACTTTGAAAAACATAACTCCCGAATAAACCTTCACTGGAATGACACCTGAGATTGAACACTTCAGGATATTTGGGTGCCCAGTGTATTTTCACATACCCAAAGAGAAGAAGTCCAAACTAGACCCTTCAGGGAGAAATGATACATTTATGGGATAATAATGAATCTTCGAAGACATTCCAGATCTACATCCCTGGTCAGAGACAGATTGGGACAAGTAGAGATGTTTTCCTTGAAGAAGAGATAGTCTTTCAAAGATCTAGAGAATGTCAGATGGATATTGACAGTGAGACAATACCTTCTCCCCCTTCATCATTTTAGAGGGAGACAAACATTATTCCAACTGATCTAGTTGCTCCATTTGATATGTCCAGAGATATTGTAGTAGGGCATAAAAGGACTGCCTAGGCTCACTCTGTAGGAGGCAAAGGAACATACAAGCCCCTCAAGGCACATCCCAAGAAAGAAAAAGATATTTTTGAGCTATCCTTCAGTCATGAGCCACTTCATTGATTCTGAGCCTCCTTGTCTTGGAGAAGCAAGAAGAGAACATGTATGGAAAGATGCCATAACATATGAATACCAGTATATATTAAAGAATGATGTATAAGATATTCTTCAGAGACCAAAAGGGAAGTCTTTGATGACTTCCAAGTGGATCTATAAGATCAAGCATGCAGCTCATGGAAGTGTCGAGAAATATAAAGCGATATCTATAGCCAGAGGATTCTCACAAACAAAGGGATTTTTCTATGATGAGACACTTGATCCAGTAAGCTCGATACACTTCCATCCATACTACCATCCATGATTTGGAAACTATATTAGATGGATGGATTCTTGATGAGTTTGGGTTTCAACAAGAGTATTGCTGATCCAAACCTATATTATTACAATGTTGGTGACGAGAGCCTAATTTTGATGACTTATTCAGAAATCCTTGTTGTTGGATACAAGTAAGCTTTGAATTTTGATTTCAAGATGAAGGATCTAATTATGATGCACTACTTCTTGGGACAAGAAGTATGACAGAGGACCGATGAGATTTTCCTGAGTCAAGGAAAATACACAGTGGGAATATTAAAGAAGTTCAGTATGACAGAATGAAAATCCATGGTGATGGATTTGAAGAAAATGAATGATGATGATTCAGATGAGATTGATCCACAAATGATTGGATCACTGATGTATATGGTTAACACCAGACTTGATTCATGCTATGCAGTGAATGTACTTAGTCATTCCATGAGTCAATCGAGACAAACTCACTGGACAATAGCGAAACATGTATTGAGATATATACGAGGCACAACTGAATATGGCCTGAGATATGCCCCTAGTGTGAACTTGAGTTTGTAGGGATATGCCGATACAGATCGAGCAGAGAGTACAGTGGACCAGAAGAGAACATTCGGTTGTTGTTTTACAGTGAAGGTTGTCATGGTTTCCTAGTGTAGCAGAAAACAGAGCTCTGTGGCATTGAGCACTGTTGAGGTAGAGTACATTGCATTGAGTGTAGCAGTGTGTCTTAACAAACTTTTGACTGAATTATTCGATCATGAGATGGATCCTACTACTATTCGTTGTGATAACCAGATTTGTGTAAAGCTCTTCGAGAACCCTGTGTTTCATGATAGATCGAAACACATCGAGATAAAGTATCACTATATCAGAGACATGGTGTAGAGGAAGAAAGTACACATGCAATATCTTCCTACTCATGAACAGATCACATACATCTTCACCAAACCACTTGACAAGACAAAGTTCGAGTATTTTCGTGAGAGACTTGGCCTGGTGGAGAATGCCTCCCTAGCTGAGAGGGAGTGTTGATGATTATAGTTGCTTGAGACATTCTCCAGTACACAAACTTAAGAGAGATCCCCTGAGAGGGGTGTTTGGTTCCTATCTGAGACAGAGATGGAATGTAGAGATGGCCTCCTCCTTACAGAGAGTTGAGAATAACTCCAGATGATTCTCTTGTGTAACGCAGTGAAAAATGAGATCTTCAGAGTTGGATGTGCATGTGGCTGAGCACAAGGTGAATGTGTGAAATCCCAAAGTGTTGGGTTCATCTTCATGATAATAGAAATGAATATGATGTATGAGTCTCCTCTAAGAAAAGAGTTGATGAAAAAATCCATATGACTGTTCTATGTAATGTAGTGGGAAAAATGATCTGTTGAGTCTATGTGCTCGTGGATGAGCACAGGTGAACGTGATCCTAGTGGCTGAGCACTAGTGAAGAAGTGGTTCTTCTGTGTAATGCAGTGAGCCAGATATATGGACATCCCTATGGACATGCCCCTAGTGGATGAGCGCTAGTGGGTGTATAATATCCCTTGCTATATTGTTCAAGAGTCAGACCTGCGTGTAACCCTAATTGTAATGTAAAGGGTACAGGTCGACCCCACCTTAATGTGACTGGTAATTAATGTAAAATATAATTAATCTATTTAATATTAATTATATTATAATATAGAGAGATCAGCCCTGTTATGCCAATAAACACTTCTATTGACAGGTTCAGTCTAGTATAAGTAAAGGTAAATTCCCCGTTGAGGAAACATATCTTTTTTGTGAGTTTGGAAATTTCAGCTAGTGCATCCTCTTGGGAAAAGTGTGCACCTCTCTTGGGCACTAGTCTTCTAGGGTTTGCAAGCACCCTCTTGTGTGCTAGGTTTTCTTGGTGGTGAAGGTCTTTCTCTTGAAGAATATAACAAAGGATTGGCTAGGTTTTCTTCCCTTGTTGAGAAGGGTTTCCTAGGATACTTCTTGTGTACTTGTGCATGGTGTTTCTTCTTGTGATCTTGGTTGCTGCAAAAAATTGTCTATGGTTTAAGTAAAATGATAAAATGGAATGAACTTCATGCTTAAGACTAACGTATTGAAAACTCAACACTTATGAGTGTGAAAGAGACAAGTTCACTCAACAATATTTTCGCTTTTTGAGGGAGTCAGAAAAGAGCTTAAACTAGACTCGTGGGATTCCCATAGGTATAGGTCAGCATGCTTATGAGTAAGAAATGAGGTTCAAATGAAAAGTCATATTCATCTATAAGGGACTCATGGTCTTACAAAAAAATCTCTGCATGAGCACCAGATGGCACAAAAGTTCTAACTAGGGTACCCATGTTCGGTAAGTCTCTACCATTTAATAACAACACTTCTAGTAGAAGAAAGAAGGTTCCGTGTTGCTAACAAATGGGTTTGTACCTAAGGCATATGAATTGCAGTGCAAGTGTGCAAAATTAGGTGATGACCTATCCTATATGCTAGTCAATGAAAATACCTGTCAAAGTCACGAACATGCAACATGACGCTAGAAACCGCAATAATCCCTGGATAAAACCACCAAAACCAACTCCATCCATTGCATTATTAGTCCACTAGGCCAAAATCTAGCAAAAACTATGTAAAGTGGGTAAATTTGTTCTATAAATAGTGAAAATAACCAATTTTACTTTACCATTTGTATTTTTTACCCAAATAGTGGATTTTGGACCTAATTTCCCCCGATTCTCAATGGCTGATTGCGGGAGATACGAGTGATGGATTGGATAATTGTCTGGACCAAGTAAGTCTTCTTTCCCTTCTCTTCATTTCTATTGGATTTAATTTTAAATTAGGCTTCATTTTTTTAGTATTTTAAGGTGTAAACTAGAAACTAGGGTGTACGTGGGCTGTAGATCATCGGGTTGCGTATATGCAGCCCTATACACGAATGTTATCAAAAAATACAGTGTATATGTAGCCTTATACACGACTGTGTAAACTGCAACTCACATACAAGTTCGTGAGTTTAATTTTTTAAAGGATATTGACTCAAAACTTGATTTTAAACTTGCAGGATGTTGCTAGAGTGGAGAGAAAGAGAGCATGAAGAGGTTGATGCTGTAGTAGAAAGAGATACAGGGGCCCAAATGTCATTAAGAAGATGTGGGTTATATAAATTTTGGCTCTCAAGGGAACGAGGGCTCAAGTGAGACTGCTCTAGATGTTGGTGAACTATTGGGATCCAGATACAGAGGCCTTCAACCTTGATGGGAAACCATTGAGGATTAAAGTCGAGGACATATAATTTTTGACATGATTTTTATGTCGGGTTGAGGTGGTGAACCTCAAAGCCCGGGGAGTTGGGAGTGGCATGAACATAGAGGAATACATAGCCACTCATTGCGTTGTTGGGACCGAGAAGGTAGGGAACCAACTCCTGATCAGAGTGATAAACAATATGAGGCACAAGATCATTGTCCTAGTGTTGGAATGGATCATAGGGTTGAACTCTTTGCATCAAGAATCAAGGCCACTTATGTTCTACTCAGTCGAGTTCTTGTGACCCACGATGTACGACTGGTGCACCTCATTGCTG
Source organism: Picea engelmannii (assembly GCA_009831015.1). Taxonomy (NCBI): domain Eukaryota; kingdom Viridiplantae; phylum Streptophyta; class Pinopsida; order Pinales; family Pinaceae; genus Picea; species Picea engelmannii. The sequence continues at coordinate 110,043 of ML817084.1, read as the reverse complement.
ACCAATATGAAGAGCCAATTAACAGACTGCAAACAAGATAGAAAGAGGAACTTCGGGTTTGTGTCTATGTTATGTGGTTTTTTATTTGAATGAGTCCCAATATTAGGCCCTAGACTGAATATTGTTCCACATGGACCTCATGATCTAGCCTTGGCATGATGGACATAGGTGATGAGGTGGTTGGGGGGTGGTAGGGTACCAACACCCTACAATGACGAGTTTTTCTTTTGGTGGTGTCGGAAGGTGATAGATCTGGAGGAATACCCTTATGTAGGGATGGACTTTAGATGAGATCCAGACATGCCATTACCACCAGGTTTCGCCTATGGAGATATAGGTATAATTTTTTTTTTTTTTATAAATATTTCATTTTTAGTATTTTTGTAAAAAAAATAAAAATATATATATTTTTGGATGATGTCAAGTACTGATTAAAACATGTATTATTACACAGACGTGGGTCTGTGATGGCCAAATGGATTCCCACGACACTGGTGGAGGCATCGGGGGGATGAGCTAGCGGGAGGAGACACAGAGAGAGTGCTTCAAAATGTGCAGAGAAACATGTTTTATTTGACGCAAAGAATTCCCATGGTTCAGGTAGAGGATCTGTCGGAGGCGATGCAACGACAGGTGGTAGGTGTGCCTCGTGCTTGGGTGCGAATCTTCTGACATCTTGCAAATGCCGTACTATGCTATCATGACACACATCTGACGCCAAAGGCGTAGATGTCATGGTTATTGTATTGATCGACTGTATATGTATTTTGAGGGTGTGATCCCCAATTTTGTACCATGACACCATATTTTTGAAGAAATGAAATAACAAAAACATTGATTCTCAGATTTACTTATATTACAATGTGTACATTGGTGAATGTGTTTTCTTTACTTTAGTTATGTGACAAATGCCAATATAAAACGTAATTAGCATATGCATCAGATACATAATTAGAACTTTGAGGTATGTTATTATAAGTAATAAAATCAAAATGTCATTCCAAAAGTCATACCCATAGGAATCGTCATAATAGAGTAGGGTCTCCCACATGGGAACTTCCATTCAACTAACATACTACTAATTGGGAGTCCAGGCGAACTTGTAAGCAAAAAATACCATGTGAAATGGCATCGCTCAAAAGATCTATAACAACGTTATATTCAAACACATTATTCCTTGATGGCTCTAGAAAAATGCCTCCTAAAGACACTAGTTGACCCTTGGGTGAGTAAACAACCCAAGCGGCGGAAGCCAAGTTCTGTGTATGATGACTGGCACCGTCTGTGAATCCTAAGTAAACTGAAGATTCCGTTGACATTTTCCAACCAAGGGAAAACTCGATAAACAATCGAATGACAAAAAAGGAAAATATATATACACTAAGATACACTAGTATACACAGAGTTATGCCCAAGCTTGGGGTTCTAGCATAATATCTTTTCAAGTAGAGCCCATTTCTGGGCTCAACCAACATATTCCCTTCATAATCTTCTAATTCATAGAATCCTTTTTCTAAGACACGTTGCACGATATAAGGACCGTGCCACATGCAGTTGAACTTGCCTGCCCCCAATGGTTCTTTGGCTTGGTCATACAAGAGGACCAATTCACCCTCAATGTACTACTGAGGACATACAAAATTATCATATTGGACCTTGACACATCGTTTATTCTCTTTGATAGATGTAGAGGCATCTCAACACTGCTCATCTGGACTCTCTAGGTGTACAAGGCGTTGTTCGAGATAGGAAGTGTCAGGTAGGAGCTTAACTTCCAATATAAGAGAAGGGATTTCACATTCAATAGGTAGGAACGACTCCACACTGTGTATTAACTGGAAAGGATAAAAACCGGTGGAAGTTTTAACCGAGGTTCAGTATGCCCAAAGTGTTGGGTAAAGCATGATATGTCGGTCATATTTTCTCTAATTGGTAGTTTTATGCAAAATGGTCATGAGATACTTGTTCATGACCTCTACTTGTCCATTTTCCTGGGGGTAGTACAGGGAAGAATGACCATGTTTAAACCCCAGTTTCGATGTTAATTCTTTCATAAATTTGTTCTGAAAGTTGTTGATACCGAGAGGGGGTGAATCAATATCAAGTACAATTTCAAAACTTTTTCAACTTATACTTCAACCGGATTATATATTAAATTATATCCAATGAACAATGAACAATAGTAAAGAGTTACACCAATACACCACAATACACCATGCACAATAAATGAGAAATAATCAATAGTCATTGTTCAAGGGAAGTAATGACTTCCAAGGGAAGCTACAACTTCCAAATATAAAGGGAGGGATAAAACTCCAAAAGGAAGATACAATCCTCCGATATCAAGAGAGGGTGGACCTCTCCATCCTTTCCCCTTCCTTCCACCCAAAAATGAGTTATAGAGATAATTGTAGACCTTATTCAATTGCAGTTTATTCAGGAGAGAGAACTTGTACATAACGCCCCGTGATCAATATTTAACATCAGATTCCGAAATTTGTACACAAGAAACTACAGCCTGTACTCTTTCCAATGCAATTGGTATCACTTCATTTGGTTTCTCTATGAAGAAGTTATGACTATTTTACCCAAAACACCTGTTTATGACTAGCTTCAGGACTAGTCAAAAACCCTATCTTCCACATAGTGTATCTCTAAAATTCTAGTGAATAAAGAGCTGGAATTTTTACCATAGGTACCTAGATATGTCTTCTCAATACCATACCATTTTCACCATCTGAATCATTATATAAGAAAATTTATAGAGAAAATGGTAAGATGACCTGTAAATAACATACCTTAGAACACATCACCAAAAGACTTCATCCTCCCTTGAAATCCAACCTTCTTTACTTTAGATTTCCTCTGAAATTCGACTTAGAATTGTTTGTGTTTAAAAATGAATGTTTAATGAGATGTATTTATACCCTTTGTTTCACTTGGTTTTAACATTAGGTCTGACTTGACACTTTCTTATTTTGCAATTCTTTTGTTTAATTATCTTCAGGGCCAACCTGTACTTCCTTCTTCAATTCACTTTGTCATCTTCAAAAATTCATTTCTCCTCAACCATGAGGATCCACATGATGTGCCACCTACCACCGGAAACAACATGATGTATACTATCCATCTATGGGTGTTGTATCTGCGTGTTTATTTTCCTTCATGTCCAAATACCTTCATCAATCTTGCGGTCCAAAACTAGTGACTAGGGTTGACATCAATGACAACAATCAAAATTCCAACAATCTTCCCCTTTGTCATTGATGGAAACACTCATGCTCCCCCTATCATCATGATCCCAATTTCTCTCCCCCTTTGACATCAATCGAAAAGGGTGGGGTTTCTCCCCCTGAGTTCAATGGAAAAAAGTAACTCTCTTCTTTGGGGCTGCTCCCCCTAAGTTCAATGGCGAAAGGCAACTCTCTTCTTTGGGGCTGCTCCCCCTAAGTTCAATGGCGAAAGGTAGCTCTCTTCTTTGGGGATGCTCCCCTTGAACATATAGCACTTAATAACACTTCATTTTTATGGTATCTTTCTTCCTTGGAGATTTTTCGAGGATCTAGGACAAATATGTTACTTGGTCTTTTTTTTTGCAGTTGCAACCAATCTTCCTAAACCTTGTTCTTCGATTTTGCATCTTTGTGAGTCAAACGTGAGAGTATATCCTTGATCACACATATTACTAACACTGAGTAGATTATGCTTCAAGTATTCAACCAATAGGACATTCTTTGATTTTACATTTTTCCTTCCAAGCTCTACTACACCTTTTCCAAGTATTTTGGTAGATGAGTCATCTCCAAATGCAACATTACCACCCTTTTTTTTCAAGCTGATGAATTTTTCTTGATCCCTAGTCATGTGTGAAGAACATCCACTGTCTATGTACCATTCATCTTATTATTTACATTCTTCAGCGGTCAATGCTATTCGGAATTTTTTATTGTTTGGAATCTCTTTCCTTCTCCATACTTTGGTTGGCATAGGGACATTTGACATAGGAGCATATTCATTCATATATCTGAAATCTCGTGCTTTGTGACCAAGATAATTACATTTGTAGCATATCATATTTTTGTCCATCAATGGGGAAAATGAATTATAACTTTTGTTGACAAATCCATGATTGATTCCATATCTTCTATTTACACCATTCATGTTTCTTGCATAGTTGTTCCTTTCATTGATTCTGCAATTAATTGCCTTATGTCCAAAATTTTTGCAAGCATAACAATGACCAAGAAATAAATTTTGATACCTAGGAGTAAGTGACCTTCTTTGTGATGTAGTCCATCTGGGTTCATGATCTACTCTTCTGCAGTTTCCTTCATACTGATTGGAGCTTATTTGATTCGTGAAGGTAGGAGGTCTCCTTGGATATTCATCTCTTTTGTAATCATTCCTTCTTTCTGGTATCCTGGTCCACTTCTCATCAACTGTCTGTGTAGAGCTTTCTTCAACCTTCTTGTTGGTATTTGCATCTTCTTTGTATGAAGTTTCACCCATGCATCCAAGATGTGTTAAGTCTTTTGGCACTTGAGAGTTTCTTAATCTCTTCCTCAATGAGACAACTTCTTGTTCAAGTTTCTCACAATCTTCTTCTTTCTTCATCATTTGGACATTCCTTACTTCTCCTATTCTTCTTGCTTCTTCGCGTAGAGTTTTCAAGGAAATGGTTTCTTCTCTTAGTTTCTCAAAGTCTTCTGATTGTTTCTTCAAGATTTCAATTGTCTTTTCACAACTACCCAATTCACTTCTTAGTTTTCTATGCACGTTTTTGAGCTTGCTATTTTCAATCTCAACATGCTTCAATTTTTTAAGATTCTCATCTTCTTGTTGAATCATTTCTGCTTCATGATTTTCTTCTTCTTCTTTGGATTTTTATTCTTAAATATAATTTCTTTCAATCATTGGATAAAGACATTCAAATTCAACATGTCCTACTCCTCCACAATCAAAGAAAAAGAACTGACCTCTACTTGCGTCTTTGAAATCTGAGATGTTGTAATTTGCTTCAACTTCTTCTTCTGATTCTTCCCTTGCATAAAGGTCTTGTAGCTTGTCCCAAAGCTCTTTTGCTGATGCACATGATCCCACCTTGGATTTAATTTAATCTATCAATCCATCCAGGATGGTATCTATTGCCAATTTGTTGTTCCTTCTTGCTTCCTTCTGAGTTGCAGTCTTTGGTTTCTTCAAAGCATTGTATCCTAAAGCAACTAAGAACCAAACATCTGCCGCAAGAGCTTTCAAGTAAGTTTCCATTCTATTACTCCAGTATTCAAAATTGTTTCCATCAAATGGTGGAATCCCATTTAGAATTTTTTCTTCCATTTCTTCTTAGGATCTTCCTTCCAGTGGTTAAACTATACTGAAGGTAACCCGCTCTGATACCAATTGTTGATACTAAGAGGGGGGTGAATCAATATCAAGTACAATTTCAAAAAAATTTCAACTTATACTTCAACCATATTATATGTTCAATTATATCCAATGAGCAATGAACAATAGTAGAAGGGTTACACCAATACACCACAATACACCATGCACAATAAATGAGAAATAATCAATAGTCATTGTTCAAGGGAAGTAATGACTTCCAAAGGAAGCTACAACTTCCAAATATAAAGGGAGGGATAAAACTCCAAAAGGAAGATACAATCCTCCGATATCAAGAGAGGGTGGACCTCTCCATACTTTCCCCTTACTTCCACCCAAAAAGGAGTTATAGAGAAAATTGTAGACCTTATTCAATTCTAGTTTATTCAGGAGAGCGAACTTGTACATAATGCCCTGCGCTCAATATTTAACATCAGATTTTGAAATTTATACACTTGAAACTACAAACCGTACTATTTCCAATGCAATTGGTCTCACTTCATTTGTATTCTCTATGAAGAAGTTATTTCTGTTTTACCCAGAGCACTTGTTTATGACTAACTTCAAGACTAGTAAAAAACCCTATCTTCCACAGAGTGTATCTCCAAATTTATAGCGAATAAAGAGATGAATTTTTTACCACATGTACCTAGATATGTATTCTCAATACCATACCAATTTCACCATCTGAATCGCTCTAGAAAAATTTTTATAGAGAAAATGCTAAGATGACATATAAATAACATACCTTAGAACACATCACCAAAAGACTTCATCCTCCCTTGAAATCCAACCTTCTTTACTTCAGATTTCCTCTAAAATTCGAATTAAACTTGTTTGTGTTTAAAAATGAATGTTTAATGAAATGTATTTATACCCTTTGTGTCACTTCCTTTTAACATTAGGGATGACCTACCACTTTCTTATTTTGTAATTCTTTTCTTTAATTATCTTCAGGGCCGACCTGTACTTCCTTCTTCAATTCACTTTGTCATCTTCAAAAATTCATTTCTCCTCAACCATGAGGATCCACATGATGTGCCACCTACCAACGGAAACAACATGATGTATACTATCCATCCATGGGTGTTGTATCTGCATGTGCATTTTCCTTCATGTCCAAATACCTTCATTAATCTTTCAGTCCAAAACCAGTGACTAGGGTTGACATCAATGACAACAACCAATCTTCCAACAAAAGTGACTGCCATGATCAATGACAATCTCACTTGGGATTCTGAACTGGGCTATAATTTGATTGAACATGAAAAAGTTAAAAGTCTTACCATTGGATTTAATTGTAGGCATGGGCTCAACCCACTTAGTAAAGTAGTCTATGGCCATGATAATATGTTGATGCCTCCCCAGTCGAAGTTGGGTTGCAATCCACAAAATCTACCCCCCACTTGGTGAAGGGACCGATGGAAATGACTGGGTGAAGAGGGGTTGGATGCGAGCACATATTCTGAGCGAACACCTGACAATGGTGACACTTATTGACCGCTTCGACACAATATTTAAAAATAGACGACGAAAAATAACCGGCTCACAAATGTTTTTGGGCTGTCACAAGCCCAGATAGATGACCACCACAAGACCCACTATGACAGTCATTAAGAATGGAATCAGCCTCTTCACGAGTCAAGAAATGATGCAAGATATTATCTACGCCTCAGTGATACAAAGTGTCACCGACAATAAGGTAGTTCTTATCTTGATATCGCATGCGTCGTCGATCGTCTCTCGAAATATGTTAAGAGAACTTCAAGGTTTGAAGGTATATCAAAATATCTCCATACCAGGGGTCTGACGACGAGACAAGAAAAATGTGTTCATCCACAAATGAATTGACATGAATAACATCCTCATCTAATAGATGGAAGTCCGATATTAACTCGGCAAAAACTAACGATTTCTTGAATTTTGCTGAAGCAAAATCAAGATCAAACTCTTGCCAGATGACAATCCATTTATTATATTTCCCCCCTATGATACACCTAGTAAGGATGTATTGAAATAGATTGACGTTAACAACTACGGTAGTTTTGCAAAGCAATGTATAGTACTGTAATATTTGAACCGCGTGTATGACAACCAAAGATAGCTTCTCAACATGAGAGTACTTGAGTTCAGGGCCCACTAAGTTTCAACTAAGATAGTAAATGACGTGCTCACGGATCTCATCATCCTCCTGAACTAAAACCATACCAATCATCCCTTCAGTTGCGGCGATATAAATAAATTAATATCTACTGTAGTACATAGGCTTCAACAAAGGCATTGATACCAAGGGTTTCATAAGAGCATCGAAGGATTCCTATGATTGCTCATCCCATATAAACATAGTTTCCTTCAAGAGACACATGAAACCCTTAGTAATATTGACATAGTTTACTATAAACCGACGTAAAAAGTTAGCTTTCCCCTGTAAACCTTGAAGCTAACAAATAGTGCATGGGGGAGGCAATCAACGTATTTCCTCAACCTTTAAAGGGTCCACCATGATCTCAGTCTCAGAGACTAAGAATCCTAGAAGACAACTTAACCTAACGCAAAAGATGCACTTATGAGGGTTTAAATGAATGCGATAATAGCGACATCTTTCAAAAACTAGCTGAAGGTGGGTAGGGTGATCCACTCTCTTGCGAGAGTGAGTAGTGAGATCATCGAGATAAACTTTGACTATATGCTTGAGATCGTGAAACACGAAGGTCATGGCTCGTTGGAAGGTTGCTCCGACATTTTTATGGCTGAAAGGCATTTTTCAGTATGCGAAAGTACCCCAATGGAAAATAAATGCCATCTTATGTTGATCCTCATGTTTAATATGAATTTGGTTGTATCCTGAAAATCTGTCCATAAAGGAAAAAACCTCACTTCCTGCACACTCATCGAGAATCTGATCATTGAAAGGTGTTGGGAAGTTGCCTTTAGGATAGGCCTTATTCAGGTCTCTAAACTCCATGCATACACGGATGATTCCTTTCTTCTTATTCACAGGAATGAGATTGGATACCCATTCAGTGAAGGGAACCATGTAGATAAAGCCTACATTAAGAAGTTTCTCCACCTCTGCCTTAATAGCAAGGGCCTTCCTAGGATTGACAGCTCTAAGTTGTTGTCAAACAGGTTTAACATACGGGTAGGTTTTAATCTCATGTTCGACAATTCGAGGGTCGATTCATGGAATCTCTTCATATGACCAAGTGAAGACATCACAAAATTATTTGAAGATCTCAGTGTAGATCATAATTTCTTTTGGCGAACAATCCACACTGATATACACATTTTCAACCTTACCAGGAATATGAGAGATATCGATCGTGATGGTAGGAGAGATACTCGCCATGTTTCCTTCAACATAAATGTCGTGCGTATCAAGTGGAACTAAAACGTGACTGATCCATATTTTATGAGAAGAACTAAATGAATACATATTATTAAAATATGCTTAACACATAATAACATAGATACAATAAAACTAGTTTTCTATTCAATAAGGAAATAAGCTGAAACTGTAAAATGCAGCAGAAAACAAGCTTGTTGGAATGGTGGCGGCTTATCTCTGAGAAGACATGTGACAACTACGCTCATTCGCCAGAAGATGATTACAATGAGTCTCTTAAGGCCTTTTTACAATAAACAGGAATGTCAAAAACCCTAGAATCCAAAAACCTAACCGTAGGAGATGAATCGCCAAAAGTCATGTGGGCCCCGTTTGGGTAAGTTAGTACATCAACTTCCCGGGGTCGTAAATTTTGCATACAATCTCTATTTTAGGCACATGATAGCCCGTTGGAAAGGTATAAATGAGAATAATGATTTTTGACTGGCCCAGTTCAATGCCTCCTATAGTCAATTGGGCTCCAAATCCGCAAAAAACATTGTTTAGGGCCTCAAAAGTTTGGAACCCAAAAAACTGTCGAAAAACTGGTTTTCAAGCCAGTAGAATAGGTGGATGGACACCGATATCCACCTGGATCAATCCTCCCTCATTAGGAAGCAATGGTATCCATTGCGTTTATTTACCCCATCATATGAAAAAATTTCTGCTGAATTTTGCCCCGGGTGAGCCACTTTCCTTGGTGCAGGAGTGTCCCTGCTTTGACGACTCGATAAAGCTATATCCTTTGCTGTCGAGTTCCCTTGATCTGTGTGTCCAAAATATTATCAATGGATGCATGTTGAATGTAGTCATGGTTGAGCTCTGTTGGTGTCAAATGCTTTGTTATCTCTGAGGTGTCCAATAATGGTGGGCAATATGGCCGAAGGAGAGCCACGTTGAAGACTTTGTGCAGGCCAAGGAAAGGGGGAATGTTGAGCTCAAAATCATTGTCACCCATAGCCTTGGTGATGGTGTACGACCCATAATGGAGTGGGTGAAGCTTCCGATGGGGCCCTATAAGGTGTTCTTTATACAAGTGCAACCAAACTTTGTCGCCCACCTAAAATTTATGTGGCACCCGATGTTGATCATGGCGCTGCTTGTACATGGAATTAGACTTCTGTAGAATATATTGAACTTGTTGGTGGATGTGATGGATCCACTCAATGAACCAGGTGGCTTTGTCAGCTTTTGGTGGAGCAGGGGACGAGTTGGCTGAGGTGGTTGCTAGGGGTAGTGCCACATCCATGGGGTCCAATGGTTGGAATCCCAAACCCACTTGAAAGGGGCCGTGGCCAGTTGAGCTATGCAGGGCTCGGTTGTAGCTATGCTATACATAGAGAAGACTCTCATCCCATGTGCAGGTTTTTTTTGAATTATACATGCATAGGATATATACGATCATCTGATTGACGACCTCAATTTGGCCATCTGTTTGGGGGTGGAAGGTAGTGGATTTGGTGATCCTAGTATCCAACAATGACTAGAGGCTCTACCAAAATGTGATGAGGAACCAAATGTCATGGTATGAGATAATGGTTTGTGGGATCCCAAAATGTACCCATACTCGTTCAAAGAAGAGCTTGGCAGTGGCTTCTACTATGATGTTCTTCTTGCAGGCGGCTAGAATCTCCATCTTGGAAAAGCGATCAACAACCACAAAAACACAGTCATTTCCCCTCTTGGTGGATGAGAGGCCCGACATGTAGTCCATTGATATGGATTCCCATGGCCCGTTAGGAGTAGGAAAAGGGGTGTACAAGCTCTGTTTCTTAGTGGTTGGTTTGTCAATAACACAGGTGGTGCAGGACCTGATATACTTGTCGACATACTGTCGAAGTTCACCCAGTAGAAATGTTTCTACAACACTTCCACTGTCTTTTCGACACCAAAGTGTCCTACGACCCAAATGTAGTGAGCTTCCCAAATCATCTTTGCGTGCTCGCTTGATGGAACACAAAGATGGCCCAGATGACACAATAACCCGTATTGAAGATGGAAATTAGCGACCATTGAGTTGGCGCCCAACATTTGGTAGGTGGTGGAGAAGTCAGGGTCTGTCTTGTAGAACTGGGACGATCCAGAGGTCTCGTGGCTGTAAGAGTCTAACACTGTGGTGAGTGCTACGACTGGAGGTCGACTAAGGCAATCAACAACTCAGTTGGTACTTATTGTTTTATACTTGATGTTGAGGTGGAACTGCTGTAATTATGTGGATCACTTCTGATGGCGGTCATTTTTCAATTTGCCGTGGGTCTGCATGAACTATAGTGGCTTATGATCAGTGTGGATGAATGTATCCTTCCAAAGAATGTAATGTCTCCATCGGCGACAAGATTGCACAATGGAGTACATTTCTTTATCATAAGTAGGGTACTTACATACATCATTTGATAGTGTTTTACTATGATATTCCACGGGGTGGCCGGCTTGAGTGAGAACAATGCCCACATCATAGTCTAAAGCATCTGTCTCGATATCAAAGGGATGTTGCATGCCCGATAATGAAAGTTATAGGGATGAGCACAAATTCTTATTCAAGTCATCGAAGGGTTGTTGTTGGGACAAGCCCCACACAAATTTTTCCTTATTTCCACCCCTGGTTACTTGGTTGAGGGCCCATGCAATATGAGAGAATCCCAAAATGAACCTACGATAGAAATTGGTGAGGCCCAAGAAGCTCTGAAGTTCAGTGAGTGTGGTTGGGGCTGGCCAATCACGAATGACCTGGATCTTGGCTGGATCCACATGGAAACTGTGTTGATCAATGATGTAGCCTAAGTAATGGGCCATGTCTATGCCGAAGTGACAATTTTACAAGTTTTCATATAGTTTGTGCTGTCGTAGGGTGTGTAGAACCTATCAAATATGCTGCAAGTGTTCTGCCCAAGTCTTGTTGTAGATGAGGATGTCATCCAGAAACACCACTACAAAAGTATTGGTGAAAGGTCGTAGGATATCATCCATCATCCTCATAAAAGTTACTGGAGCATTTTTCAAACCAAAGGGCATGGAAAACCATTCAAAAATACCTTCTTTTGAATTGAAGGCGGTCTTCCATACATCTGTCTGTTCTATTGGGACCTGGTGGTAGCCATACTTCAGATCAATCTTACTGAAGTATTTGGTCCCCGTGAGCTGATCAAGGAGATCATCGATTCAGAGAATCAGGTACTAGTTTCTGACTGTGATTTTATTCAGAGCCCATTAATCAATGCAGAGTTGCCAAGTCCCGCATTTCTTATGCACCAACACAATTAGGCTCCCACAAGGAGATGAGATGGAATGGATGTGCCCCTTGTGGAGCAGTTCTTGGATCTTACTTTTGATCTCCTAATTTTATAACAGAGAGCAACGATAGAATAGCCCATTGGGCAACAATGCGCCTGGGGTCATATCGATGGGATGCTTGACTTGACAGTGCAGAGGTACTGTTGTCGCAAGAGTTGGTTCTAGGCTGTAATAGAGCCAAGCCTTAGCACATTTTAAATGGAATAAATATTTTCACTCTAACTTGACTTGGGTTGCATGCAAGTAAATTCCAAGATACCTCAAATCACTTTTGATTGGAAACTGCCCCTTCCAACTCGAGAGGGATCTCTCGAAAATATGTCACAATAGGATATTCAATAAGCTTAACAGTGGGCAGATCTGTGGGTAACATAAAGTTTTGGGTTTTTAGGGTTGATGGGTTGGACCGGAAAGTAGTCCATTGGGCATGGAGTCAAATGATCAAGCAAGTAATAAGAGTGTTTCGGCAACGAAAATCCATGGAGAAGAGGCGAGATAAAAGATGATTATAGAGGGAAGGATTTATAAAAAGTATGGCAGCAGAATAAAGAGAAAACATATCAAAATGTAAGGAGCACTTAATAATGAGTGAATTCCAAGCATAAATCAGTGGAAAGAGATAGTTGGGACAGAGCATATAGCAAGGATGAATTCTGAACCTTCATATCTCTGAAAGAAACAACCTATAACCCGTCCAACAACAGAGCATCTAACAAACAAATGAATTCCATTACAAACACAGTTACAAATCGGGAAGCAAATGGAAATAAAACCAAGTGAAATGATGTGAAAATGAAGCAATAATACATTCTCTGCAAACAAAATCACAAGAATCTCTGATATAGATTGAAAATGCTTTGCACTCTTTTATTAAACATGAAAACAAGTGCTATAGCCCAGGAGTACTACTCCTCTCCCCCTTTTTTATTTTACAAATATGCTTCATATATGTATTGAGGTCGAAATCCTCTCTAATATAAAAGATAACAACAGTTACAACCAATTCTTGAAACTTTCTGCCATAGAAAATGGGCCAAACTGCCGAAAAATAGGGCTGCGGTTACGACTTTGTATCTCTCGAATAGCGACAGATGTGTATAAACTGAAAGATTATTTTGTGCATCTATTTATTTTTAGCAAAAACCTCTCTCAGTTCCCTAAGATCCCTTTTCATTTTTCCCAAATCTGCATTTAACAAACATGTGTCAAAACAGGAAAATATGAAGTCCGAAAATTAGGGCTCGGAGATGGATTCGATTCTCCCAATATGTGACACCTATAGGAAAACTAAAAGAGGCTAATGATCTATGATGTTTTAGGCACAAAATCCTCCAACCGTTTCTCAAAATTATACTCCAGTCGCTCAGAATCCTCATTTGAAAATGATGACTCAGCATAGTAAAAATGCCATATTTCTGAAAATGAACCTCATCTTGCGGGGGACTATTGACTGCCTTACCAAGCTCAAAATGAAATTATGAAGATACTAATGGAAAAATTAGGATTTGTAGATGTCGATCAACTATTTGAACGCAAAAAATGACCTCTCCATGGCTGAGAAAATTGCGTTTTTCTAAAGCAGTTTTGCATATGACTAGAGTCCCGATTTCGGGTTTTCAGGATTCGGGGAAACGAAGTAGTGGTTATTAAAATATTCACATCGGAAAAATCCCCGAAATAGATTTCAAATTTTACATTGCACTCTTTCGGGCCTTTGGGTTTCGGGTATCATGTCCTCAAGAGTTATGACATGAAAGGAATCCTGAATCGCGAAATCGCGGTGGGATTAATTAGACGATAATCATTTGTTTTAATGTCTTAATTAATCACAATTAGCAATTAATATTTAACCTTTTGTGGATTTAAGTGTCAAGACTTTGATAATACTTGACGCGAGAAATCCCAAATCGCGAAATTGCGATGAGATTTATTAACGTTAATCTTTCTTAATCTTTATTTGACCCAGCTTATCCTTTAATACTTTAGTGAATTCGAGGATCAGGGCTGTAGTTATTAAGATATCTATGTCGACCAAATCCCCGACGAAAAAAAAAACCGGACTCGTGAGATTTTTCTCCATGTGTCTTAATTCTCGGTGTATGCGGTTGTTCCACTGCCAATGCTTCCATTCATTCTCCTAAGTGACCAAAAGCCAAAATTACAATATTTGTTACAACAGAGGCTCCATCTAGGGATGGTGCTTTCCTACAAAGCACTAAGAACAATAGACCATGTGCCTTCATCCATTGGGCAACCTGAAATCATCCTTATCAAACTCTGAACTCTGTCACTTTACTTGCACCTTTCTGAAACAAAAAAACCGCTTATGCATTCATTGGGCTATGGAGTTGTAATGCTTTAAACAAAACCATACTGGATTCCAAACTAAACCAGAAACATAATGAAAACCACTATTGTACTCTAGTGCTCAAAGTCAAGCTTATTTATATACATCAACTACTCTAACCGATATCACTACTTTGTTCAAGTATAGGAAAACTTCCAAATCAACCAAGCAAGTATCCGACTAACAAACTTAATTATACTTCCATATTTGAGCAAAAGGATGAAAGGAGCATCTGCAAATTTCAAAACATGCCCTGGGAGTAGGTTTTTACAGTTTTGAAATTCAAACTTCAAGAAGTTGGAAATAAAAAATTCAGTACCCCATTTTGACTCCATATAAACTGCTACTGGATCGTAGAAGGGAAGAGATATACCACTTTCACAATTAATCCATACTTCCTTCTGTTGGGCAAGCTGTCTGAAATGTTTTTGCGCACTTTGTCCATTGCTGATTTTTTCTTCCACTGGTGCAAAAATGTCGCGTTGAAACTTACCGGTCTGTTGCTCAATGGTTGCTAAACAGGGAGGAGAGATCAATTGTTTCAGTAACCCCTCCTTATGTCCAAAGATCTTCTTGTTAGCTGTCATACATAGGCTGATCTCTTTCATGATGTTGCTGATTGATTTCCTGTTGAACCAAAGTTTCTTGCTGCTCATCATCTTCAGAAACACTTTCATCACATTCATCAAACAAAGGAGGACTGTTGTAAATTTTCGTGTGTGATGAAAAATAAATCTGCTCTTCTTGTTCTTCTAGATATTCATCATAAACATGTTCATTAGATAACTCAGGAGTGTCATCAGTCAGACAAATGCTAAGAATAACAACTGTGAAGCTAACTATCTCAGATCCACACTCCAAATCATAGTCTAAAGAATTTTCGAACAACAAACATTCTTCAAGGTTATTAAACATGACAACCCTATCTTCTTCATGAAACAAAACAGTGTCTACAAGATGATCCTCTGGATGGAAATCATCATCATAAATTGGTTTACTAACTTCCTCTAAAGTTCCATGG
>ML817084.1:79851-93962 GCA_009831015.1 Picea engelmannii | reverse complement strand
AAAAAGTATGTGAAAATCTTTCAATGAAGGAATACTGGAATGAGGTAAAGATTTATACCAGAGTCTAGCATCTCTTTCCAACAAAAACATAAACAGTTTCATGAGGACATCTTCATGATGTATATTTAATTCATCCATGAGCTCGTGGAATTCAAACAAGTGTTGGGCGGGATTGTCGTCTGCATATTCTCCAAATTTAGGAAGGACATATTCCCAAACTTTAATGTCTAGAACAACGTTTGGAAAACCATAAACATTTGCAAAGTTCAGAGGAGCAAACCTTGCAGCAATCCGAGTGATGAACGAATCTGACATTTTGAGACTAGTGGAGTTGCCAGTCAATCATGTAGAGTCTTCGAACCAAGGATTCACCAAGTGAATGATCATAGCCAATTGAATGCCTATCCCTTGTTCATCATCAAGAAATAGATCTGAAATTTTTGTCGTATCCCAGGGAAGATAACTTATTTCCTCTGTCCCTGACAACGACGCCAGAAAATGTTGTTGCAAGAGTTGGTTCTAGGCTGTAATAGAGCCAAGCCTTAGCACATTTTAAATGCAATAAATTTTGTCACTCAGACTTGACTTGGGTTGCATGCAAGTAAATTTTGAGATAACCTCAAACCACTTTTGATTGGAAACTGCCCCTTCCAACCCGAGAGGGATCTCTCGAAAATATGTCACAATAGGATATTCAATAAGCTTAACAGTGGGCAGATCTGTGGGTAACAAAAAGTTTTGGGTTTTTAGGGTTGATGGGTTGGACCGGAAAGTAGTCCATTGGACATGGAGTCAAATGATCAAGCAAGTAATAAGAGTGTTTCGACAACGGAAATCCATGGAGCAGAGGCGAGATAGAAGCCGATTACAGAGGGAAGGATTTATAAAAAGTATGGCAGCATAATAAAGAGAAAACATATCAAAATGCAAGGAGCACTTATCAATGAGTGAATTCCAAGCATAAATTAGTGGAAAGAGATAGTTTGGACAAAGCATATAGCAAGGATGAATTCTAAACCTTCATATCTCTGCAAGAAACAACCTATAACATGTCCAACAATAGAGCATCTAAAAAACTGATGAATTCCATTACAAACATAGTTACAAATCGGGAAGCAAATGGAAATAAAACCAAGTGAAATGATGTGAAAACGAAGCAATAATACATTCTCTACAAACAAAATCACAAGAATCTCTGAAGTAGATCGAAAATTCTCTGCATTCTTTTATTAAACATGAAAACAAGTGCTATAGCCCAGGAGTACAAATCCTCTCCCCCTTTTTCCTTTTACAAATATGCCTCATATATGTATTGAGGTCGAAATCCTCTCTAATCTAAAAGATAACAACATTTACAACCAATTCTTGAAACTTTCTGCCATAGAAAATGGGCCAAATTGCCGAAAACTAGGGCTGCGGTTACGACTCTGTATATCTTGAATAGAGACATATGTGTATAAAATGAAAGAGGATTTTGTGCATTTGTTTATTTTGAGAAAAAACCTCTCTCAGTTCCCTGAGACCCCTTTTCATTTTTCCCAAATCTACATTTAACAAACATGTGTCAAAACAGGAAAATATGAATTCTGAAAATTAGGGCTCAGAGATGGATTTGATTCTCCCAATATGTGACACCTGTAGAAAAAATGAAAGAGGTTAATGATATATGATGTGTTAGACACAAAATCCTCCAACCATTTCTCAAAATGATACTCCAATCACTCAAAATCCTCATTTGAAAATGATGACTCAACATAGTAAAATCACCATATTTCTAAAACGAACCTCATCTTGCGGGGGACTTTTGACTGCCTTAACAAGCTCAAAATGAAATTATGAAGACACTACTAGACATATTAGGATTTTCATATGTCAATCGACTATTCAAACGCGAAAAACAACCTCTCCACGACTGAGAAAATTGCGTTGTTCTAAAGCAGTTTTGCATATGACTGGAGTCCTGATTTCGGGTTTTCGGGATTCGGGGAAACAAAGCAGTGGTTATTAAAATATTCATGTCGGCCAAATCCCTGATGGAAAAATCCCCAAAATAGATTTTGGATTTTACATTGCACTCTTTCAGGCCTTCGGGTTTCGGGTATCATGTCCTCAAGAGTTATGACATGTAAGGAATCCTGAATCGTGATGAGATTAATTAGATGATAATAATTTGTTTTAATATATTAATTAATCACGATTAGCAATTAATATTTAACCTTTCATGGATTTAAGTGTCGGTAATTCGATAATACTTGACGCGAGAAATACTGAATCGCAAAATTGCGATGAGATTTATTAACATTAATCTTTCTTAATCTTTATTTGACCCAGCTTATCCTTTAATACTTTAGTGAATTCGAGGATCGGGGCTGTAGTTATTAATATATTTATGTCATCCAAATCCATGATGGCAAAAAACCCGGACTCGTGATCTTTTTCTCCATGTGGCTTAATGCTCGGTGTATGCGGTCGTTGCACTGCTAATGCTTCCATTCATTCTCCTAAGTGACCGAAAGCCAAAATTTCAATATTTTTTACAACAGGTACCCTGGTAGGAGAGGAGAATATATCTGAGTATTCTTCCATGAACTTATCCACTTGCTTCTGTTGTGTGGAGAGATTGGCCATGGAGGCTCTAGATGTGGCTACGATCTTTTTCTCACTCTGAGAGTGAATCATGAAGAAGAAAATTTTCTAGTCTGAGAGATGACCTTCCTTCATTGCTTGGCAGAGATCAAGGAAATAACACTAGGAGGGACTACCTCGGGTAACCTGTACAATTTGTTGTTCAAAGTAATAATAAAACTATGAGGCCTAGACTCATATACAACATGATGTTTCCATAAATAAGGTTGGCCCAAAAGAACATTACAAACTTCGAGAGGAGAAACATCACATAAGACCTCGTCTTTGAAGGGCTTGATGCCATACGACAATCGGCATTGTTGGCTGACACGGAGATCACTTCCTTGGTGGAACCATCCAATGGTGTAGGGTTGTGGGTGCGGCGTTGTTGGCAGGGCCAACTGCTTGACGACCTCTCCTGAGATGAGGTTATTCTGGCTACCGCTATCAACGATGAAGTGCAATGGGGTGCCTTTTACCCACATCTTTGAATGGAAGAGGCACTCACCTTCTTCTAGCTCATCTGGTTCACCAGGCTGGAGCTTGGTGGTAGCAATAGTGACACTTTGTTCTACATCAATGATTTGTCTTCCCCTTTCTGGTTCTGAATCAGAGTTAGAACCCGCATCTCATTCAGAGGCTTTCACTTTGGCCACCAGCAACTCCTTTGAGCGGAAGTCAACAGTGTTATGCCAAGGGCTCTTATGGAAGTCACACCACTTTCTAGTATATTTCTTTGTCTTTCCGGTGTCCTTTTCTTACGGCTTGGAATGGTTGTCCTGATACTATCCATATTTTATTTGTCCTTTTTTCTGTGGGTTGGGGCCGCCCTTTCCTAGATTTTGTTGTGAGGGGTTTGCAGGCCCAAATTGTTGCGTATTTTGTTTGAGCTTCTACTCGATTTTGACGACATATCTGTAGGACACACCCAAGGACGATATATCCAAAAATTCTATTTTGGTATTGATGTATCTATGCAGAGCCCCTCTATACTTGAGCACCATATGTCACTCTGAATATTTGATACCTAGCTTGGTGCGTAAGGTATGGAAGATATTTGTGAACTCTGGAACTGCTTGGTCTCTTTCTTACCTCAATGTGGTCCATTTGGTACACAAGTCGTCATAACTTCGAATAGGGTAGTATTGTTCCTTAATAACATCCATGAAGGAGTCCCATATGGCCGCGACTGTAAATCATGAGGGTTCCTCTATTTCCTTTTTCTCACAGAAAGTTTCCCACCAATCTTTGACACGGGGAACAACTTCGAGGAGCAAAAAAGTAATCTTTTCTCTATTCGAAAAGTTATGGACAGAAAAATACCCTTCTAGTACTTTCAACCACTTGTCTACAACATATGCATCTATATGACCTTCAAATATAGGAATATCGAAGTTGATTTGTACCTTGAAGGGGGCGAAAACTCTGCTCGAGGAAGATGCGTCGCCTATTGGTAGCCGCCGAAAGATTTGCGCGAAACTATCCATCATCTCGTTCCTCTGTTGTGTGAGGGATTCCTCAATAATTTTTTTGAAAGGATCTCCTGTCCCGTCATCTTTCTTTTCTCCTGCCATAAGAGGTCATTTTGGTGTGCGAGATATTTTGTCCTCAAGAGAAACAAGTTCGAGCCCCAATTCTTTGTACCCTGATCTCATTGGGGACATGCATTAAGACGACAAGGAGAAGACTGCTCTGATACCACTAATCTAGATTTTATGAGAAGAACAAAATGACTACAAATTATTAAAATATGCTTAACACATAATAATAGAGATACAATAAAACTGGTTTTCTATTCAATAAGGAAATAAGATGAAATTGTAAAATGTAGCAGAAAACAAGCTTGCTGGAATGGTGGTGACTTATCTCTGAGAAGAGATATGATGACTACGCTCATTCTCCATAAGATGATTACAATGAGTCTCTCAAGGCATTTTTACAATAAACAAGAATGTCAAAAGCCCTAGACATCCAAAAACCTAACCCTAGGAGATGAAGCACCAAAAGTCATGTGGGCCCCGTTTGGGTAAGTTAGTACATCGACTTCCTGAGTCTTAACTTTTGCATACAATCTCCATTTTAGGCACACAATAGCCCATTGGAAAGGTATAAATGAGAAGAACAATTTTCGACTAACCCAAGTCAATGATTTTAGCAGTCACCTGGGCCCCAAATCCCCAAAAAGCGTCGTTTAGGGCCTCAAAACGGCCCCGAAAGTTTGGAACCCGAAAAACTGCCAATGTGGAAAACTATTTTTCAAGCTAGTGGAATAGGTGGGTGGATACCTATATCCACCTAGATTAGTGACGGACTATCTCTCTCAAGGTATATTTGAATTCATCTTGTTCGATTCTAACAAGCTCTAGGAAGAAATAAGAGCGATGATGCATATCATCCCATGGACTATCAGAACCATTCATGGACTCTACTATTGCTTCATCTGAGGCTAAAGTATCATCGAGGCGGTCATGTGAGAAAGACGATAAAGTGGACCATACAGGATTAAGAACATGATCCTCCTTGTTCTTCTGCGAGGGGAGAGGATCTAGGTCGACATAAGAGTCAAGAACAACCTGATACACTATCTCTATCGTCAATAGTGGCATGGCCATTCCAATATGCGACTGACCTTCACAAGATGCAGTCGAAGAAGTTAGGGTCCAAGGATCATTAAAATACAAAGTGCAGAAAGGAACGAACCTCATTGATGAAGCAGACCTTCTAGTCATGGCATAGATATGATGAATTGGTGCCACAAAATCAAAGGTACCCATAAGGGATGAATACATTCCGACACCAATATCCTCAGTTGTCAGCTGATAATTTTCAAACATGTGATCGACGGTCCAACTGATGCATTGGGACTAGCGTGTGTAAAGGACAATTGATCGATTGCCACGATTTTCCCATTGCGAGGAAAACATAAAGTATGAAAGACAAACGATATGATTGCATTCATAGCATAAGTTTAGTTACACCCTAGTAATAAGTTATAGTCGAGGGGTGCATCAACCACCTCGACATCCACCTCCACCATCTTCCCACCTAACTGGATCGGGAAGGCAGGAAGAATACTGTGGGGACAGAAAGAATGACCATCAAATGAAGTCAACCTGGTCAAATATTGAGAGAGGGTAAGAGAGCCAATGGATTTCCAACAGGTTAGGGACATCACACATGTTGCAACACCTTCATCAATAACAACATGTTTGATGGTATAATTTGAGTAATCCACGTGGATTTGGAAAGCCACATGGTAAGGAAAGCGAGGCTTTACATCCATGACGTCAAACTTAATAAATTTAGAGCCACATGAATCTAGAGCTCCTAACACAGACAACAAGGCATTCCTCTGTGAAGGACATGTCTGGAGTACTTCAAAAGATGACACCACACAAGGGGTTTGACCTAGATCCTCAAAAATAGAGTAATTCTAGGCGACTCTAACATTAGGGTTGTGGGTAGAGAGCTAGAGTACTCCTTTAGGAATACGGGGTGGAGGCTCTGGCTTTTCGATCTGTAAAGGAGTCTCCTGAGGAGGGGGAGACTCTAGACCTGGAAAAACCTGTGAAGAACTGTAATCATGAGACTGAGTGACTACATTAACCTGAGACTTGACCATATTGATGCAGAGACAGTCACCGTTGTGTGCTAGTGGGTTTTGACTCCCAATCGCCACATTTATGGAATTAGAGGAGATTGAGGCAAGGTGTTGATTATGTGGGAAAGGATTTGTCAACACATCGGGTGGTAGAGATAAAAGCCTCACAACTTCCTCGAGTTTGGGGCACAAGTGGGTAAGGTGATCATCAGTACAAAGCTTACACAAGAATTTCACCCTCCGCTTCTCTTTCTTTCCCTCACCAGCATTAACCTTCAATCTATAATTATTAGTATTGTCCTTGGGTTTATTATCATTAGTCCTGCCACCCTTACGATTTTTACCACGTCCTTTCCTTTTATTCCCTCATGGTTGCTGGTTACCATTCGGGTTAGTCGACGATTGCACAGAATGTACGTCTGCCGACTGAGTAGGAGTGGAGGACACAGACAAAGATTTTCCTCCTATAGAATGGCTTAGAGACAACTCTTTCATTTGGATTGTTACCAAGTCTGTAGCTTTAACATTTGCGGAGCCTATAATTCCATCGGCATGAGGTCTGGGCTTCAGTCTAGGGTCGTAATTCGACCTCGGTGCATCAGGAATAATTTCGTACAACAACCCAAACTTAGCATATATGTGATCTAACTGCTATGACTTGAAAATTTCTTCCTCTTTAGATGTTACCCTGGATGTACAGACATCCTTCGAAATATAAGGTAGTAAAGACTTAAGAAACCATTCCAACATGAACTCTAGAGGATTGTAGCATTTGATCAACCTCTTCCGTTGGTGCCACTCTTGAATGTGATCCAAGATATGAGTGGCCTTGTCCTGGTGGAGGGATGACATAAGTTCTATGTCATATTTGTAACGAATCGATAATTGGAAGTGGTTGAGAAAGACTAAAACCATCTAGTTAAAGTTATCGTATGTCCCCCCAGGTAGTTCTATGTACCATTTTGCTGTGACCCCCGTGAGGGTGCGTTGAAACAATTTTAAATGAATAGAATCGTCATTAAGGGAATTGGAAGAGAACCAAAGATGAAAAGTAGTGACGTGATCACCAAGATCCTCACCAATATTTCCCTCATATTCCAGAATATCTGAAGGAAGCTTGGTGGGAATGAGAGGCCATGTTGGGTCATGACGCATCGGGTCATTCATTAATCTTGATAAGTATGGAAAATTGAGCATGGCTAGAAAAGGGAGACGGGGTTGCGATATATGGACCCAAGCTCCCTGGAAAGATTGATGTTGGAGAATTGCAACCCATCCAAGGTTCTGGTATGCACCATGGCCTTGTCTGGGGTTGAAAAAACCCCTCCAAACTGATTCACAAGTGGTTGGTTGGGAACCATTATAGTAGGAATTTTATGATCAGGGTTGTAAACATTTCCCCTAGCTAGAGTAGCTCTAGGTTGGGGGTTTCCCAAAGTATGAAATTGACTTAGTCCAGGTGTTAATTTGGAGGATAAAGGTGGATTCGTCATGCCAAATGTGCTGGTTGGAATCGATGTGGAGGAGGTAGGTGTAAAGGACATAACATAAGCAACAACTTGTCTGCCGGGTTGATTGCTCCATCCAAGAACATGAAGACTAGAATTAGACCCAAGGTGAAAAGGAGGTCGACTTCCAACCATAGGATTCATTTAGGAAATATGGGCACCACCAAACGAAAGTGGAATGTGCGAAGGATCCATGCTCCCAAGTCCAATACTAAGGTTATGATTAGACACTGGAATAGAGGATGAAAATTGTGATGTGAAATTTGTTATACTATAAGAAAAAGGGCTATAGGCCACAGGGATGGATTGAGTTTTGTACCCAGGTGTACCAAAAATAGACCTAAAAGGGTTCATCACAATGGGTTGAGTAGCAACCGTAGGATGGGTAGGAGTGATAATGGGAACCATCGACACAACAACCATAGTGGTTGAAGGTGTCGACCAAACACTATTAACTATGGTAGGAATGGGAGTCAAAGGACTCTTAGTATCTTTTTGACTCGAATCAATACTCATCCTTGTATGATTACAAGTCTGGTAGGTGGATTTGTGTGTACCACGTTTGATAACTTTATGCCTTTTAGAAGACAAAGACTTAATATGTGGTGGTAATTTCAAAAAACAACGAGACTTGCGAGGAAGCCTGTCTGGCTCCACGATGACTCAAGACTTGAAATATAAAAAACAAATCCTAAGGCCAACTGAAAATCAAAGAGCACACCAAAATAATAAAAAAATGCCAATACACACAAACATGATAAAGTGGCTGAAAGGGGCCTCCTTCCCTAAAGTAGGTATGCCTCGCCCAAGAGAGGCCTGAGACTCTCTTCAAAAGATCAGAGGTATCAGAATCATTTATAAAGGCCATCATGGGATTAAAAACTAGTCTGTCAGATCCCCCTGGAGAGGTAATACTCGATAAAGGCTGTGTTTTGTCCGACCCTTATCTGACTCAAGGTACCTGCAGAATAATCCCTGCAAGTAACCTATGCGACTACCTATGTCAAGCAACTAAGCCACCACGATATAACCAATGTGCAGAAGAACAATCGTAAGTAAAGTCTACCGTATGGGTAGGGTAGAAAAGAACTAAATATCGAAATCACCGCCTCTCATAGAGATAAAGGTACTAGCAAGACCCCCATATATGAATAGATCCCCAGAAATATCTCTAATGCTAAGAAGGTATTGGAGGGATATCTCCTCAACCGACGATCTCGTGCTTAACTCAGCTGCGAGCATAGCCTCTTGACGTCACCAATTATAAAATGGATTTCACCACTCCCTTAGTCAGACACATATGTTTATTTTAATAGCCTTGGAGAAGTTTACTCACAAAATCCTATTCCAAGGCTTTAAATCTTAAGCTAGTTTGTGCACCCTGAAAAACAAAATAGTTTCTAATCAATTTTAAATTTATCAGCGTTACTTTTAGTGGATTTGATTACTCAAAATATGTGGTCGTGAAACTGATGACGTTATGACTCAACAAGTAAAATAAATGAATATGAATATAATGCAAAGTCCTAACTTCAATTTTCAATAAATGATAAGCTTTTCAAAATGAAATTTTCAATTCAATTCTGTGATTTCAAATAATATGCAATCTTTCCATACATGTATCAATATTAATGATAAAAACCCAAAAGATCAAATGCCATGATGCAAAATGTATATTTTTAATATTTTCAATATAAAGGAAATGGAAATGCAAGGTCTGAACCACAACTTGATATATAAACCCTACTATAAGCAAAAAGAGACAAACCAAGCGGTATATCAAGAAGCAAACACCCAACCCAAGGTGTAAGGACAACAAATGAAACAAAAATGATGAGAAAGAAAGACTGCCCAAAAATTCAACCAAAGAAAGGTTTCTTATCACTCTGCAGGTACTTAACAGTCATGACAAATACCTAAGAAGACTCAACAACCATCAAAACTTACACAACAAACACCAAACTCAACAATCAAGCAAACAAGGTTGATGTACATGATTGTTCAGGAGAAAACCGTGTATATACACCCCTTGTAGAATGACAACTCGCGTATGTACATGTCTTTCAAAGGAAAACCTACGTAAATGTATTGAATCACTGCCAGGTTAAGGATAAGGCCAATAAACTCAAACTCCAAGTTAAAAAGGCTGTCAAGTAGTAAGACGACAAGAAACTCAAGATAACTGAGAGCAATCAAAGGAGAAACCACTCCAAACCCTGAAAAGAAGATTCAATCCCCAGTATGGTCACCAATTCTGTTACGAGGGAAATCACTCTATGGCATGGGGTAAACCACAACATACGGAAATGATTGCAAAAATAAACTCTAATCTCAAGTATGCTATATAAACAAACATGCTAACAAGACAAGATAAATAGCCTACCTCGTCTTGATGTTCGATGAAGTCCACCATTGAGCACTTGAATCAAAGCTATATATCTGCAACTTGTCCTCAACAACCAAGATACACAATCATATGGTGATAAAAAATAAATTTAGCACATATAATAGCATAATCCATCAATATTCATAACAAATATGACCATGTAATAACAATTGAAATATTTGCGAGACATTAATTGGATGAGAAAATATTATTTCTATTAAAATGTAATCAACATAAGTGTATGAATGACAAACTTCCATGTCGACACGTTCGGAACTGAGAAACTAAGTCCCTTCCTCCTGGGCCTCCAACAGTTCAATCCTCCACCAAAGGAAAGCTCATGTAAGAGAGACAACCAGGTTCTCCATTAAATAGGGAAGAGCTTGGGGGATAACCAATGTGTTAAGACTTAAAAGGAAAAAGTGATGCAAAATCAATATGAAGTGAATAATTTATCCAGAGTAACTTTGCTCTCAAAGTTGAATTATTCTCCTCCTCTCCACAACTCAGATATGGCCCATTTATAGCCTTCAAATGGAACTAAAGGGTAGATTCATGATGTTTCTAGTATATGGAAGGTCAAAAATCATGGATCTCGTGACGTGACATGGAAACCCAACACCTTTTTTTTATTTTTGAGCGCAAAACCTGATGTACGCAAGTTCTAATGGTGCAAACTTCGTATACACATGCTATATAGATGTCAAGGCACGTATATGTGGAAAAATATGTTTTTTAGCTATGAGAATTGCAAAACGAGGACTTCAAGTCTGCATAGGGAAATGGAAAAGTCCTTTTGAGAAAGTTTGCATGGGGTGAGGAAAATCTTTCTATAATAGATGCCCCCTAATGTGTGAGGTCAGAGGAGTATCTACGATGGCCGAAATACATTATAATTCCTAGAAATGGAGCAATGGAGACCCAGCTGGACTAACTAGTTGCTCATAAGAATATTACAATCCGTAATGACTTTGTGCATATGGCTACCAATTTGAATTACACTGCAGATCTATGTGGAAATATACCAAACAACTGTTCATGGCCATGAATAGGAAATACAAGGTTAGATACATGCCATAGGATTTCATAGTCACGAACAAGGCCTAGTGAAAACCAGTCTCAAAACCAGTCTGAAGATATCTGTATACAATGAAGTACACTCTGTTCTCCCATGATCACTGAAGTCATATAGGTACTGGTCCAATGAATGATAGCAACATCTCAAGAAAGTTGTGACTATGAACTGATGTCTACAAGCATTCTACATGATCTGCCAAAGGTGCAAGTCTACATCATGTGAATAAAGGAGTTGAGGTCAAACACAATGATACTTTGTTTGATTACCGATCATTAAGGTATACCGTTAACAAACACGAGACAACCTACCGATGATGAAAGTAGGTATCAAGGCACCAAGTACATTCTTACAAGTGTGAATAAAGGAGTTGAGGTCGAACACTTGAATAATCCATCGATGAGGAGACATTTATGTATTCCCAACTATTGATGGTGAGAGAACCTTCCACTGATGACTGCAAGCCTCTAGGTACTCATAAGACTCTAGGTCTCATTTCCATAATAGATGGATTGAATTCGATGGAAGGAGACCTGCTAAAAGGAGAGGATTAAGGAATATCTCATGATTCAACACAAGGTACAAATCAATAGATTGATGATTTGGAGGAACCAAGATGAATAACATGTTCATGAACCAACGACCATGTGCATCTTACGTATGCACCAGATGAAAGCAATGCATGCAAAAGACCCTCTGAATAGCAGTCGATAATGAAAACTGCTGACAAAGGTGAGGAAAACACCAATAAGGATATTGGAATCCAAGAAACTACACTAATCCCAATGTGTGAATAGATTTCTTGCCTTCGAACATAAGGGAAACCCCCTAGTCAATGACTAATGAGGAAATGTTGACTGCTGCGTTCAAGGTTACCTACCCATAATCAAAGTAGGACCAAGGTGCACAATATGACTACAATTTCATGTAACCCTGAGACACACTGAGGGTATGGCCAACATGAAAAGTCAAGAGTTCTGAGAAATGGTTGACACAGACTGAAAAACATCCTTTGAACAAGAGCACGAGACATATGGAAGACTCTGGCAACATAGACTCAATGTTGAAAATTTGTGATGTAGGAGGCACCAATCAAACTCTCCATAGGGACTAGAAGATTAACTAGTAGGAGGAGTAGACTCTAAGTAACGAGATCAACTTCCTAAGGTCATGCTAAACCCAAAATTTGGACGATAACTGGAATAAAAAAATTTTGCTCTATTCAAAGGCAACACAACTACTGCCAACATGAGATAATTTCTTTTCCCATCCATATTTTTTTGTTTTTTCATAGACAAATGAATGCTATGATATAGAGGAGGAAATGATTCTCACGAGTAGGTAACTAGTTCCAATAGTGGAACATACCTATGCTCAATGTAAGGAGATGCATGTAGGATATGGACACTCGGGGGAAAGTTTCCTTGTAGGGTACATGGTGTCAAGCTGCAAAGGATATAAACAAGGATCTGCTTGGCTGATGATGTAAACTGCTTGAGATAATATGCTTACAATGCAAAAATGGGAATAAAAAATATGCTCAATACTGCAAGCGAGAGGATGAGATGTAATTACAACTTAAATCCAAAGAATGTTCATTTCATAAATTTAGTCTACTTGGTCTGAAAAAGGGTTAAACTTATACCAAACAGATGTCCTTTCAAATCCAATTTACGAGTGTGAAAGAGACAAGTTCACTTGACAATATTTTATCTTTTTGAGGGAGCCAAAAAAGAGCTTAAACCAGACTCATGGGAGTCCCATAGGTATAGGTCAGCATGCTTATGAGTAAGAAATGAGGTTCGAATGCAAATTCATATTCATTTATAAGGGACTCTCGGTCTTAGGGAAAAATCTCTGCATGGGCATCGGATGGCACATAGGTTCTAACTAGGGTACCCATGTTTGGAAAGTCTCTACCATTTAATAACGATAGTTCTAGTAGGAGAAAGAAGGTTATGTGTTTTGGACACACCTACCACACTTAGAGGGGGGGTGAATGAGTGTGGGGCTCTTTTTCCAAAACTTCCCTCTTTAGATAAAAATCCTTAGTTAACATTCAACATTTATTCATTACCATTGATGTCATTTATAACCAGCTATATGTGAACATATATCAAGAACATATATCATCAACACATATCATCAATAAGTCATCACCACAAGGAACACAAAGAACACAAGATGTATGTACAATTTTTCTTTTTATTATGGACAACAATCCAGGGTTTATCAACAACAACTAAATAGAGTACAACTCTACAAGAGCACAACTCTATAATGCAAGACTCAACTTACACCCTTAGCACCAATTGAGATGAGGAAACAATCCTCAACAGATATAAATTTTTCAACAGGTACATGACCTGTCAGTAGTGCAACCTACGTGTGTACGCACCCCGACTCACTACAGCCCGCATGTGCATGCGACCAATGTATAATGCAACATGCGTATGCTTCTGAAAAACTAGGGTTTTGCTTTGATTCACATGCTCAGATCCTCTGCAACCTGCAATCACTTTCTCTTCTGTCTTTCACTGCCCAAACTAACCCACAGTCAGTCACAACATCTCCAGGCTCTCCAATAGCTTTCTCATGCTCCACAATAGATCAATATGAATGATATCTAAAACATGTATAAGCATCTAGTATACCATAGCAATCATGTCATGCAAGATGCCAGATATATAAAATATGCAGAACAGGAACGAAATGCTAGAAATAACAGAATAACAGTAAAATATCCAGCATAATCTTCACAATACACAGAAAAGATATACGAAATAGCAACAAAAATAGCACTTGAACAGAAATAGCACTTGATTCAGATAGCAATGTTCACAGGCCTCTTCGAGGGGGCAACCTCCAATCGAGCAACGCTCTGTTACAATAATATCCAAGCTAGGGTTCTCATAC
>ML817084.1:52370-64286 GCA_009831015.1 Picea engelmannii | reverse complement strand
ATCTTCCTTCTTGCCAACACCATCACATGATTTTTTGCCTTCATTTTAAATGTCTTCAAGATCTTCCTTTTCACTATCATTACTTGATTCTTTATCTTCACTTGAAATGTTTTCAAAATCACATTTAGAAATAATGCATTCAAGAGTTTTTGATGATTCTTTACCTTTGATGATCTTGATGGAGTGGTCTGCAATTTCTTCCTTCTCCTTCTTGCTTTGACATGTCTCCTCTAGCTTTAGCCATAGATCCTTGGTGGAAGTGCATTGTCCCATTCTCTCTTTGATAGGGATTGAGAGTCCACTAAGAATGGTCTTGAGAGCCAATGCATCATTCTTCTTTCCTTCCCTTTGAGATGCAAGCTTTGACTTTTTCTTCAATGGAACTGATCCACCAATGGCTGCCTTCCAAATAGTTGCTCCCATTGTCTTCATATATAATCTCATTTCTATTCTCCAAGTAGAATAGTCTTCCTCATCAAGCATTGGAACTTCATCATCCATTTGTGTGTCTATGGATCTCCTTCAAGCTTGTTAAGGCTTGTAGTGAAGGCCCTCTCTGATACCAATTGTTGGACACACCTACCACACTTAGAGGGGGGGGGGGTGAATGAGTGTGGGGCTCTTTTTGTAAAACTTCCCTCTTTACATAAAACTCCTTAGTTAACATTCAACATTTATTCATTACCCATTGCTATCAATTATAGCTAGTTAGACGTGAACATATATCAACAACATATATTAGCAACGCATATCATCAATAACTCATCACCACAAGGAACACAAAGAACACAATATGCATGTACACATTTTCTTTTTATTATGGACAACAATCCGGGGTTTATCAACAACAATTGAATAGAGTACAACTCTACAAGAGAATAACTCTATAATGCAAGACTCAGCTTACACCCTCAACACCAACTGAGATGAGGCAACAATCCTCAACAGATATCAATCTGTCAACAGATACGCGACCTGTCAGTAGTGCAACTCGCATGTGTACGTGACCTGGCTCACTACAGCCCATGTGTGCACGCGGCCAGTGTATAATGCAACATGTGTATGCTTCTGAGCAACTAGGGTTTTGCTTTGCTTCACATTCTCAGATCCTCTGCAACCTGCAATCACTGTCTCTTCTATCTTCCACTATTCAAACTGACCCACAGTCAGTCACAACATCTCCAAGCTATCCAATAGATTTCTCATGCTCCACAATAGATCAATATGAATGCTATCTCAAGCATGTATAAGCATCTAGTATACCATCGAAATCATGTCACCACTGAATCACAAGAGTACTAATCACTCCATCAACCAAATCAACCAAACTGAACCACATCATAGAATCCATACCAAGAATTCCCTAAGCATTCCCATCACATCAAACGATAGTATTCATAAAGACAATAATGTAATCATACCAATGTATCGGTGATAGATTTGAGGCCATAGAATGTAGATATAGAACCTGCCTAATCATCCAAGAGCTTATCACCAGCTCAAACACAAGTCTTAACCATTTTATCCACCATACGCTCCATGTCTTCAGACAACCCATGTATACCTTAATGTATATGCACCCTAAGCATAGACAACCTGCGTATCCTCATAAACTAGGGTTTCTGAAGTTCCAAGAATTTTTCCGTCAAGATCTCTGACATTGCCAAAAATTTGATGCATCCATGAGATCCTCCTCTCACTCTCTTCCTCATAATAGATCTTCAATCATGATCAAGAGATCCACACCAAATAATGCTCAAGAAGCTCTCCATCAATACTCCAAAATATATTCACAAGAAGCTCTCCATTGATCCACAAAAAGGATGATCTACAAGAGACCATAGCTATCTTATTTATACTTTCATCTTCTAGGTCACTTAACCCATTTTTAGTTTACTTAGCCCATTTCTAGGTCACTTAACCTATTTTCCATATTTTAGGGTTAACCACTTTCCATGAATAGAAATCTTTCCAATACTTTATCATTTAAATATTCCTTCTTGATTTTGTCACTTCTCTTTATTATTTAAATAATCCATCTTGATTTTTTCACTTTACTTTATCATTTAAATAATGATTTCTTCTTTAACCCATTTTTGACTTCTTTGACCTTGAGGGCTTCAAGCCTTCATATGGGGGTCCTCCAACTGCATAAGGCCATAAATATCAAACCGTGAGGAGTTATGTGACATTCCACATACCACCGGAAATGGCATGACAAACACTATCCATATAGGATAGTTTCACCAACAACTTCATTGATTTTCATCTCATTATTCCATATACAAGCATGGGTCCTCCAATCGTTCTTCTAGGAAAACTCAATCCGCAAAGTGTCTTCCCATGAGGGCTTTCACCATAAGGGGATCACTTTGGAGTTCATCCATTTGTGCACCTTAACAATCATGATAAGACAATAATGAGTCATCTTTTCATAAAAAAAACTATGCATCATCATGTATCAATGAAAACTCATTGATCCATCTTCATCTATGCATCATATCAATGATCCATTTTTATCAATTGGTTTCCACTTTGACATCTATCATTCTCATCAAGGATAATTCATTTACATTGTTCATCAATCATCAATCAATCAAGTACTTGAAATCAATCAATCAAACCATTTTCATCAATGACAACATGATCCAACAATGTGTCGCTAACAAATGGGTTCGTACCTAAGGCACACGAATTGCAGTGAAAGTGTGAAAAACAGAGTGATGACCTATCCTATATGCTGGTCAATGAAAATACATGTCAAAGTCATGAACATGCGACATGACGCTAGAAACTGCAAGAATCCATGGATAAAACCACCAAAACCAACTCCATCCACTGCACTATTAGTCAACTAGGTCAAAATATTAGCAAAAACTATGTAAAGTGGGTAAATTTTTTCTATAAAGAGTGAAATCAACCAATTTTACTATACCATTTGTATTTTTTACCCAAATAGTGCATTTTGGACCAAATTGCCCCCGACTTTCAATGGCCGATTGTGGGAGCTAAGAGTGACGGATTGGACAACCGTCTAGACCAAGCAAGTCTTCTTCCCTTTTCTTCATTTCTATTGGTTTAAAATTTTAAATTAGGCTTCAATTTTTTAGTATTTTAAGGCATAAACTAGAAACTAGGGTGTATGTGGGCTGTAGATCATCTGGTCGCATATACACAGCCCTATACATTTCTGCTATCAAAACAAACCATGTATATGCAACCTTATACACGACTGTGTAAATTGCAACTCACATACACGTTCACGAGTTGAATTTTTTAAAAGATATATACTCAAAACTTGATTTTAAACTTGCATGATGGTGCTAGAGTGGAGAGAAAGAGAGCATGAAGAGGTTGATGTTGCAGTAGAAAGAGATCCAGGGGCCCAAATGGCATTAAGAAGATTTGAGTTATATAACTTTTTTTCTCTCAAGGGAATGAGTGCTCAAGTGAGACTGCTCCAGATGCTGGTGAAGTACTGGGATCTAGATACAGAGGCCTTCAACCTCGATGCGCATCCATTGAGGATTGAAATTGAGGACATATTGTTGGCACAGGGTCAGACCCAGGGTTCAATGCTTCAACAACGCACCAACAAAACCCTAAATATCAGCCCATTCGACAACACCTGCGAAGCAGATGAAGTCTCACCCGAGGTAGAGGCAGGGGTGGTTGCAGGACTCAAATGTCTACAACCCAGCTGGGACACAGATCTGGGATTAAAATACCTTAAAATAGCATTTAGCAGTTATCATTCCTTAGTATCTAGCCTTTGTTTACAGCGCAGATAAGCCCTAATTACAGAGCAGTGCAATATTCAACAAGATCCAACACATTCAAGCACTAAACACATCAAAGTAGACTAGATTTGGTACTCATTCACATCACCAAGAACTAAGCTATCGTATTAGTTACATCTAAACATACATTACTGTACTAAACATAAATCATGTGAGCAATAAAACAACCATAATGCACAAAGAAACCATAACACATGATATACGTGGTTCACCCCCAACCCCGGGCTACGTCCACCAACTCTTCTTCTCTTTATTGCCTTTTTTCAATCATATACATGCACAGAGCCACATGATCCTACTCCGCATAGGACAGGAGATCTGCGCGCACTCCGCCATATCCTCCTTCCTCGAGCAAGGTTATAGCACAAATCCCTCTTACAATCTACACAAGCTTCTTACATCCACTTGCACTTAGCTATGCCAGTGTCCAACACAACATGCACAAAGCATTTATAACTATCACTTGCACTTAGCACAACACCACACATATTCACATATTGTCTCCTCTTACATTTCCTAGACATCTATTTATACATTACAAAAGGGCCTAGACATGGGTAAACCCATGGGCCGACATCCCCATACCCATTACATAAGCCCAAAACCCAAAAATCCCTATAAGGGGGATGAGATCCCGCGATATTCGATTTGACTTGCGCTTTGCCTTTGAAAACCTGTTGAAGTCCCAAAAAGGGGTCAAAAGTGACCAAGGATCTTCAAAACCTTGTCAAGGGCCAACGGGCCCCTAACACTCACCTATGACTTGTCCCGAGTCACTCTAATTTGGGTAGCTCCACCTCAAAAGCCTCGAGCCTGGCTCGAGCTGCTTCGCCAGGGCCTCTTGCTCGGTGAATTCCTGAATAACTACCTCGTTCATAGGTTCTTCAAAGTGTTGTTCGATTGCCGTGACTACTTGTTCCATCTATGCTCCTCGACCTTCAATTTCCTCAAACAATTGAAAAGATTTGTCCTGGACTGATTGGAGCCTCTGAGTCACTTCTATGACTTTGCTCTGTATGGTATGGACCTCCTGCTGAGCAGTGCATTGGACCTAGGACCTTTTCATCCTCTCAACTACTGAAAGGAGTTTCAACTGCGCCTGTACTGTCACTGGTTACTGCTTTGCCTCCTGGAGCTGTGACTCCAATGTCTTCAGTGAATCAGGGTCCTTAGTAAGTCGCTCACAAGTCTGCACACTTATACTACTAAGTTGTTTACATTCCAAACCTAATGCTCTGATCCTCTCAACTGCACTCCGAGTAGTGGCTTCTCTTTGGTCTCGCACATCCTGCAGAGTACTTGGTACTGTTTGTAGCTCTAGATCTGCTATTCTGTTTTGAAGATGCTGGATGGCTTCAACAAGCTTCGCTACTTGGTGCTCCACTGGGTCTTCCTCCTTTTTCTCTAAGCCCATCACAGAGTGAAGTGCTCTACTGAATGCTTCTTTTACTCCAACCTACTCCACAAGCAGTTGTTCCTTCTCTTGTTGGATCTTCGCTCTCTCCTCTTCGAACTTTGTTTGTAGGTCATCCTTTTCTTGTTGCGCAACTCGACGTTTCTCTATCACTTCCTCTTGTGCTTTCTTAAGGGCCACTGTGGCATGCTATTTTTCTTCCTCTGTGCGACGAAGGTGAGCTTCGGTCGCATCAACTATTCTATGGAGTTGGGTAGGCTCATCTCCCAACTTTGGTTCTTCTAATGGTGGGGGTGCAGTGGACACTACGTGGCTGGAGT
Organism: Picea engelmannii; assembly: GCA_009831015.1. Classification (NCBI taxonomy): domain Eukaryota; kingdom Viridiplantae; phylum Streptophyta; class Pinopsida; order Pinales; family Pinaceae; genus Picea; species Picea engelmannii. The sequence continues at coordinate 58,752 of ML817084.1, read as the reverse complement.
GAAGGTATTGCCATACCCCTCTCAGCTCTACTTCAAGCATTTCATACATGGTCTCTTGCTTGGCTTCATTTCTCTGCAAAATATCTTTCAAGGCGTAAAATACAACTACGATGATGAAGTCAAAGTCATCGAGCATGAGCACAGTCTGCAGCTTGGTCTTACTAGCTTTTGACTTCTTACGCGATGTGGGTTTCGTGGGAGAAACCTTTCTTTTGTTAGACGGCTCTACGTCATCAGGGGGATTCTGTGGTAGTGTTACTTCACCTTGGTTCTCCTTGTATTCTTCTCCATTGTTCTCTTCTTTGTCTACTTTGTGATCGCCTCCTCTACTAGGTGATTCTGAAGCAGTCTCTTCTGATGCGCTGTTCAACTTCTGTACCTCTTCTGTCTTCTTCCTTCTGCTAGTTCCAGGTGTATCGTACCCTTCGCGAGTGACCATCGGGATTCTGATTAGTTTGGGGTTAGACAATTATGCGGGGTCAATCGAGATAAGGAGCTCTACAGGCCATTCCTTAGTTATTTCTTCTAGGTCCTCCAATATGAGTTTGAAGTAACTCTGTAGTAATTCTTTGTGTTCGTCTCCACGCGCAATGATATAGATAAAATGTCTGTTTGCGTGGAACTTCACAAATGGCCCGAACCTGTGTAGGGTGTTCGATGTCATACAAGGGACATCCTCAATAGCCCTCTTTAACTGCAGGTAGTAGGTGTGGAACACCACGTTTGACTGCCATTTTTTTCCCATATTGCTCGAATACCAGAGCATGGTGAACTTCACGACTAAGGGTTCAGATGGCTCTATTTTAGGGAAGGTTGCACCTTCTAGCATCTCCCAATATATGAACACGATGAGGATCAACAACCAACTAAAGTGGAACTCATAGCCTTGATTGTGAGCTTCGTGACAGTCTTGTTCTAACTGGTTCACTAAGTAGCTTTCCCAGTTCATTTGTAGCCCCTCCACGCATTTTCCTGCGAGGTCAACAACAAACCCAGTGACCTGCGTGGGTCTGTTCTTTCTTACTAGATTACCAGCAATCAATTGGCAAGTGAGGTGCACTATGCCATTCTGGATGGAGGCTACCTTGTAGCCTTGCTTCCCCTTCTCCATATCGTCGTAGGTATCTTTAATCTTCTATGCCAAGGTGCAGTATGCAACCTTTCTTGGGTAAAAGTCTTGCGGGTCTGGTCCTTGCATGCTCAATCCTATGATCTGATGGATCATCATCGGATCGACAGTGATGCGTCTGTCTAGCCACAAATAAACGCCATGGAAGTTCAACAGAAGGAGCTTAATGCATGCGTTAACCTCCCGGTGCCTTCCAAAATGGGGTATCTTCATTACATTCAGGATGGTGGACCGCGTGAGGTCCATAGTCCATGGTTGGGGGATTATCCTCAACTTCTTCCCCTTCGTTCTAGTCAAATACCTATGAGGTGCGAGCATGCTAAAGTTCTTGCGGTCTCCCAAGTTAAAGTCGCTGATATTCGACGTTAGAATCTTATCCTGCTGAGGCTTGCCTGTGAGTCTCCCCTTCTGGAGGTAAACAATATTCAGGGTGTAGTCGAAGTCCCTAGGGACACTGTCACGATTCACCACACCGGCCAGAGGCGAGATGTAGTTGGGCAGGATGGATGGCATTAAATTTGCATTTTCCAAGTCATCTCGATGCTTGGTTATTTTCTCAGCCGCAACTTGGGATTGTTCAGAACCGCGAGTAATTGACAGGGAGGCTTGCACTCCTCTCGTCGATGAAGCTTGAATTTCGATGGACATCACCTTCTCAGCCATAAGTTTGATTAGACCTTATTCGGCAAACGTTTCTACAATGCTGAGTTCGTCTGACATGCACGCTCAAGATTAGAAAAATTAGGTTGATTAACAAAGGCTCAATGCAATGGAATAGATGGCGAAGTCTCAGTAAACACATTGCGACAATAATGAGTTCTCTTGGATACAAGTCGTGAAAGTGTTCTTGATGCAATAGTCGATGCAATAAGTAGACAGTGATGTAACAGATCCCTCCAATGGACAATAAGCCTTCATCAATGAAATTCTGTCCGTTATGACACGGTCCCAACGGTCCTATGGCGAGATTTTTGATCATAACTGCTGTTTTAACTATTCAGGAACGATAATGTAACGGTCATAATGCCTCTAACGGTTATATTTCTCTGCCATGGCAAAGTGCCAATCTGATTTGCTCTGATATTCCGACGAAGTTTGAATTCTGGAGACCTTCCTTATGTGAAGTCTTGTCTGGAACTTCCTGTAACTTTTCTAACTTTGGTTTCTTCTTGCTGAGATTTCTAGCCTTCTTCCCTGTGATCTGCATCTTGATATTCCTCTTTCCATTCTGATTCTTATCTCCTATTGGCATAATAACTTCGCGATGTTGGTGGTCTTTCCTAAGGTTCAAGGGAAATACTTCTTCTCTGTCTGGGGTAGGTGCTCTACTCTCTTGTACAGACAGGTGTTTCGAGTCTTCTTGTGTTATTTCAACTCCGACATCCATATTTATGGGCCTCAGTAGCTTCGACTGGTTTTCTTTTTCTTTCAGTAAGTGTGCTATTATCTTATCCATGAAGTCTCTTATGTATTTATTTTTTTGTTCTAGAGGTTCCTCTTCTTTTCTTCGGGTCTGATCTTTCTCAATTCAGGTTTTTCCTAGTAACATAGCAAATGGGGCGCCATTCTCAATGAATTTAACAACCTCAAATTCTTCCTCTGTCAAAGTTCCATGAGCAATCATAGATGTCTGGGTAAGTCTTCCACATAGGGTTATCAACTTTCCTCTAAATAATCCCATTCCTCCCAATGAAGGAATCATAACAGGATTTCCCAAAATTTCCCAAGTTCTTTATTTCATGATATTCACTTGTGTTTCCTCATCCAGAACACAGTCTATGTCGAAGTCTCCTATTCTTGTTTCTATGCACTCTTTTTCTTTGAAGATCTCTGATAAGTTGATATCTTTGTGGTCATTCAGGGTTTCTTTCATTTGTAGTAATACAGTCTCTGACTCTTTTGGGGGTTCTTCCATGGTCTCAGTTTCTTGGTCTTCCTCAGGGTTTTCTTGTCTCATATTCATTATTTCAACCTTAGCAATCATTCTAGGGAAATCCAGAACTTCATGGTCCATAGATTTACAACAAAGACAACTAGGTTTTCTACTAGGGAATTGTTGTGAGTGGGAAATCCCTCTACGAACTAGCACTTAGGGTTAATTATGCATGTAGAAAAGACCTAAAGATTTCTACTTTCTACCGTCATCCCGAACCTAATCCCCATTATTCTTAAGAAAATACATAGTTAAGAAGATCAAGTAAGCATACCTTATTTCGGGCATTTGATATCAATCCTTCCTAACACTTTATCACTCTTTGACTGCAAATCTCCTCCCAATGCTGACCTACATTCACACAAGAAAAATAACAAACTCCACATGCATTTGATATATAGATTAATGGGTTAGAGATTCAATAAACAAGTATGCAATAAACCATGAAAAACTCATATGGTGGGACGAGAAAAGTACTTCTTTATTATTAACTTCAACAAATCAACTTACAATGATGAAGTCAGTCGCTGCTCCACGAACTTGGTCCTGGTCTCCTCTTCAACTGTCCTCCAACTTCTTTGCTCTATATTTCTCTTTGCACAAGGATGGATAAAGGGTTGGGACAAAGGGAATGTGCAATTGGGTATAGTTTCTTTACTATGATTCTCCTCTTCCAAATGGGACCCCTAACCCTTCTTTTATAGGCTAGAAGAAGCTAGGTATTTGGTCGAACCCTCAGCCATGCATGGCCGAAAGGTTTAGTTAACTCACCCAAAGCTGTGTGTTTCATCAACAACTTTCCTTTTTTCATTCTTTTGTAGGTACACGCGGGCTGTTTTGGGTCAGCTAATGTGTACATGCATGCAATAATGGAGCGGGGTGCGTGGGCCTTTATAAAAGAGGTTTTTAAGAAGAGTTGTTCAATAGTGATTTGACAAAGAAGGAATCTGAGATGACCTGATTCCAGGTAAGCATGTCTGGTGCAAATTAGGGTTATAAAAAATGCCCCCTAATGTGTGAGGTTAGAAGAGCATCTGATGGCCGAAATACATTAACAATCTTTACTATTGTGCCGAACAAGTGAGCCCAGGGACCAGAAATCAGGAGGCGCTGTCTGCAAAAATAATAATTGTCTCACCAAGGCGAGCATACCCATGCTTGGGATAAAATAAAATCATGGCTACCAATCAAATACACTGTAGAGCCATGTCATATAACTATATAAAGTGTATCTGCAAACAATACACAACAGAGCTACATATCGAAATCAAAAAGATATACATGTAGAGTATCCATCTTCTTAGAAGCTGATAAGGCCTGATGGCTGGAGATGAGGTCTTCAGATCTCGAGAAACAACTTCAAAATCTTCAAAACTCGGGTAGGAGTGTAATATAGGTGTACGACTTCACTACCCAGAGGTCTTTGACGGTTCATCAGTCATGGACTAGAGAATCTTGATGATCAGATTGAAGGCTTCATTGATTTCAAACAAAGACTTGATTGGACGTTCAGGATGGCTAGGTATGAGGGCAAGAGACAAACTGTAGAGGGGCCGACTCAGGCTTGGTAAAAACTTCCCTTGGACAATAGCACGACAAATGATGAGACTCAGGCAGCATGGCATTAACATAAGTTTACGAGGCAGGAGGCAACACAAACTCTCCATATGTTTGGAAGAATAACCAAATGGAGGAGGACATAGCTCTATGTAGTGAGAACATCTTCCTAAGGTCGTATTAAATCCCAGAATTTGATGAAGAAATAGACAGATGTGCTTTATCCAAGGGAGACTCATTATGCTGCCAATAAAGAAAATACTTTTCCCTTCCTCTTTTTGGGGTATATTTGATTTTTTTGTTTTTTTCAATGATTTTGGAAAAATAATAAAATAATGTTACGCTACAATGGAGGAACGAGTGTTACAAACATACAAGTTCAAGGCGCAAGGACAAGACTGATGTTTAGAGCAATGACACTTGGGAAAAATCCTCCAGGGGCCAAAGGTGTCAAGATGTAGAGGCAAAGTGATACAAGGTTTGCGTATAAGGTATGCTTCAGATGGTTCAGTTGAGAGCAACATGGAGCCGACATTAGACCAAAGACGTAGGTATGCAAACACAGTTAACAAAACACACAATGGTAACATCCTTCGAAGTAAGTTTAATGAGCCCAGAGAAGGTAAGATCGACGGTTTTTCATATTTAGAGAGTCCGAAAAAACATAAAAGGAGACTCCATTGGGGTACCTTTTCGAAGGTAGTCTAGTCAATTTGAAAAAGGGGTAAACTAGCACCGAAAATATGTCTATTCAAAACCATTTTAACAAGTGTGATAAAGACAAGATCACTCGGCCATTTTTTCATTTTGAAGGAGTCTGAAAAAAGCTTAACTATGGACTCCATCAGGAATGTTCTTCTGGACCAGTTTAACGAGTGTGAAAGAATAAGGTCTCTCAATGATCTTTTCAATTTTAGGGAGTCTGAAAAGAGCTTAACTATGGACTCCGTGGGGGTTCCTTTTTCATAAATTTAGTCCCTCAGGCCCGAAAAAGTGTTAAAATGACACCTGAGAGTACTCTTCTAGAGAACTGAAGTTCCTTAGAGTATACCTTTGTTCGTACAACTGAACGTTCAGATTGAAAAAGGGGTAAACTACCATCGGACATACGTGACTTCAAATTTCAGTTTGACGAGTGTGAAAGGCCACAAGATCGCTCGACAATCTTTTCACGTTTAGAGGGTCTGAAAAGGGCTTAAAAGAAGACCCGTTATGTCTTTTGGGAGTCTCGAGGGTGAGGTCAAGAGTGAAAAGGAATCATGCAAATGAGGCTCAAACTCGTAATCAGGAAAAACAACAAGGACTCCCGAGCCTACAGTGATTAGAGACAACATGGACACCATAATGCAACCAAGATCTACCTAGGGCATCCATGTTTCGGTAAGCTCTACCACCAACTTGCGACACTTCTAAAGCAACAATGGTGGTTCCGTGTTGCAACCTGATGGGATTGATCCTATGGAAAAGGGATAAAGACAATGAGATACAACAGTCAGGATATAAACCTAACCTATATTCTCAAGTTGATCATCTGGGATTTTTCCACGGATCGTCAAAAGTTACCCAAAACTCCAAAAAATTGTCGCGATACTCGATCATACCTTTACAATGCCACTCCTAAATCACTCTAAATGGTTTTTGGTTTAAAGAAAATGATAAGGGGGGCCAAAAAAGTGACAAAAAGAGGCCAAAAAGTCTATAAATAGAAGCTGGCAGCTCATTATCACCATTGTTGATTTGGAAATTGACTCTGGAGCAAAAAA
>ML817084.1:35055-51510 GCA_009831015.1 Picea engelmannii | reverse complement strand
GTGAAACATATGTAATTTTTATGTTGTTTTTGTTATATATAATTTTTTTTGTACCTGAGTATTTGACAGATATGTGTTTCTTGTGTGCAAATGTGGGACCAGTGCGACCTGCAGACTATACGAGGAACATGCGTCATCCTCGGCCAAGGGCCGCACCTACCGCCACAGGGGGACCAACAACAGCATGAGAGCTTCCAGCTGGGGAGGCTGAGAGGGTGTTGAGACGAGTCGAGTGAAACTTTACTTCGCTCACTCGCACGATCCCTATGGTAGAGATTGAGGATTTTCCACCATCTATGCAGCCTCGTGTAGTGGGGGCACCACGGACGTGGGTCCGATTGTTTCGGCATTTGGAAAACATCGTTGATCAGTACAACAGGGCCCACAGGACCTGACCTTAGTTAGACTTTTCACGTGCCGAGAGCACTACTTGTATATATTTTTTGAGGGCATAAGCCCCATGACTCGTTATTGGTCATATTTTTGAGGTGCTTGCGTCCACCTATGTACTCTGGTGACTATGATGTTATATATGGATTTTTATGTCTTTTTATGTCTTATGGATCATTTTTGCCTTTAAAAATGTATTTACATGTTTATGTGTATGTCCTTTCATATGTGTGCAAGATGCCAATCTAAAATTTGATTAGCTAGAGTATCTGTAATTTGGTTTAATCTTCTAGGAACATGAAAATATGTAATATAATAAAAGCTTCATTCTAAGAGACGTACCCTAAGGAATCGTCGGTGTAAAGTCGGATCATGAACACGGTAGACTCTATTTAACTGAGACACAACCAATTGAGTCTCTAGATAGACCCGGAGATGAGAGACACCAAATGACAATGCGTCATGAAGCAACTCAATAACTACACTATACTCGATGCCATTGTTTGTGGTGTCACCTAAGCATATACCTCCAAAAGATAATAACTGGCCTCGAGGTGTAAAAATTACCCAAGCTGCGGAGGCAAGCCTCCGAGTGTGCCGACTAGCATCGTCTGCGTACCCAATGAACACCTCAGATTCACTTGACATCTACCATGGTGACGAAAGATAACATCAAAAACAACACATCCATAATACTAAAAGAAACTAGAAAGTAATAGTACAAAGACTATACATATGTTACAAAAAGTTACCCATGGTGACCTGCCTATGAGTAGTACTTCTTGAGGTAGAGTCCATTTCTAGGCTCTGCCAAAACATTCCCTTCAAAGTCAACCAGACAATAAGCACCCTTTTTTAGAGCTTCTTTATGATGAAAGGTCCGAACCACATGGGTTTGAATTTTTCTGCCCCCAGGGGGTCCTTATCTTGGTCATAGAACAAGACAAGGTCGCCTTCAGTGAAAATCCAAGGATGAACGGACCTATCATACTGACACTTGACTTTATGTTTGTGAGCCTCGTTGGCCAGGGCCGCATCACGACACTGCTCATTGAGCCGCTCAAGGTATAATAACCGTTCTTCAAGTGGAGAAGTGTCTGGAAATAATTGTACTGCCAACTTTAGGGATAGGATCTGACATTCGATAGGCAAGACTGCTTTCAGCCCATATGTTTGTAGGGTCAACCAACTAGTTTAGGGTTAGGGCCTTGAATTAGGTTGGAGAGGAAACTCTTCAAGGCCATTAAAATCAAACATTGGAGTCTGAGTTAGGGAGTGTCAAAGTCCAGTATCATGAAAGTTATCTGGGACCCCCCTCTAACACAGAGGATAAACACAAGGTCGCGTGCGGAAAGGTAGTGGAGATAACCCCTCCAAAGCCGGACCAATCATAGTGGAGAACACATATAGAGGGCTTGTCTTGGGATTCGGTCGATTGCATTTTCCACGGAGCTTCGTGGGTCTCGAATCTGTTTGAGGTCCTTAGTTGTCTTCCGGACCACTTGCTTTCGATACCCTTGATAGATTTTGGGTTTGATACCCTGCTCATTGTGGTCTACCCGACTTTCAACTGTACCCACCTGGTGGCTGTTTGCGTGCTGGCAACCTAGTTGCCTATCTCTTTAGGTACATACATAGGTGACTGTGGGGGTATACCGCGGTACCTAGGACAGACATCGAGCCATGATTTGTAGAGTATACTTGGAGGGTGCTTTTGTGTTCGAGTCTTGCCTATCGAATTTCAGATCCCGTCCCTAAAGTTGGCAGTATAATTATTACCAGACACTTATCCAGTTGAAGAACGGTGATTATACCTTGAGTGGCTCAATGAGCAGCGTCGTGATGCGGCCCTGGCCAATGAGGCTCACAAACATAAAGTCAAGTGTTAGTATGATAGGTCCATTTGTCCTCGGATTTTCACTGAAGGCAACCTTGTCCTGGTCTATGACCAAGATAAGGACCCCCTGGGGGCAGGAAAATTCAAACCCATGTGGTTCAGGCCTTTCATCATAAAATAGGTTCTAAAAAAGGGCACTTATCATCTAGTTGAATTTGAAGGTAATGCTTTGGCAGAGCCTAGAAATGGACTCTACCTAAAGAAGTATTACTCATAGGCAGGTCACCATGGGTAACTTTTTGTAACATATGTATAGTCTTTGTACTATTACTTTCTAGTTTCTTTTAGCATTATGGACGTGTTGTTTTTGATGTTATCTTTCATCACTATGGTAGATGTCAAGTGAATCTGAGGTGTTCATTGGGTACGTAGATGGTGCTAGCCGGCACACTCGGAGGCTTGCCTCCGTAGCTTGGGTATTTTTTACACCTCGAGGCCAGTTATTATCTTCTGGAGGTATATGCTTAGGTGACACCACAAACAATGTTTCCGAGTATAGTGCAGTTATTGAGTTGCTTTTGTAGGTACATGCGGGTTGTTTTGGGTCAGCTAGCGTGTACACGTGTGCAATAATGGAGCAGGGCATGTGGGCCTTTATAAAAGAGGTTTTTAAGAAGAGTTGTTCAGTAGTGCTTTGGCAAAGAAGGAATATGAGATGGCCTGATGTCAGGTAAGCATGTCTGGTGCAAATTAGGGTTATAACAGTAATTCCTTAACAATATGTCCCAGTCTTCTGCAACTGTAACAAAGAGTTAATCCTCTCTTTCTCTTAAATGATCTCAAGCCTTTCTTGTACTATGCACTAGGATCATGGTGGCTAACCTGCAGAAAATTCTTCCTAGGATCCTGCATCCATTTGTTAGTCCAAAAATCCTTTCTATGCATAGGAATAACATATCTTTTACAATTTCTATAAGATCTACTCATATCAAATCTTCTTTCTTCTAACCGTGCCCTATTTTTCGGACTAGGACAAAATTTATCAAACATACCTAGATCCATACTTTCAAAACAAAATTTTCCATTTATCTTACCTTTAACAGGGCACAAAGCTTTCGGATATTATCTCTTCAATAAAAAAATTTCACTGTTCTTACCTTTATTAGACCAAAAAGCTTTCAGATCTTACCTCTTTTCTTCAGATCTGCCTCCTTTCTTAGTGCAAAGCTTCGCAATTCAAGTAGAGTATTGCGTACTAGGGCAATAGATCTACACACAAAGCTTCCTCTTTTCCTTAGTTCCCAACAATCACAGTTTCAGGTCTCGACAATAGAACCATTTGTTGGCACAGGGGCAGACCCAGGGTTCAATGCTTCAACAATGCACCAACAAAACCCTAACTACTGGCCCTTTCGGCAACACCTGCGAAGTAGATGAAGTCTCACTCTAGGTAGAGGCAGGGGTGGTTGCAGGACTTAGATGTCCGCAACCTAGCTAGGACACATATATGTGATTACAATACCTTAACAGAGCATTCATCAGTTATCATTCCTTAATATCTAGCCTTTGTTTACAGTGTAGATAAACCCTAATTATAGAGTAGCGCATTATTCAACAAGATCCAACACATTCAAGCACCAAACACATCAATGTAAACCAGATTTGGTACTCATTCACATCACCAAGCACTAAGCTATCGTATCGGTTACATCTAAACATACATTGATGTACTAAGCATAAATCATATGAGCAATAAAACAACCATAATGCACAAAGAAACCATAACACATGATATACGTGGTTCACCCCTAGCTCGAAGATACGTCCACCAACTCTTCTCCTCTTTATTGCCTTTTGTCAATCATCTACATGCACAAAGCCACATGATCTTACTCTGCGTAGGACAGGAGATTTGCACGAACTCCACCAGATCCTCCTTCCTCGAGCTAGGTTATAATACAAAGCCCTCTTACAATCTACACAAGCTTCTTACATCCACTTGCACTTAGCTCTGCTAGTATCCAACACAACATGGACAAAGAATTTATAACTATCACTTGCACTTAGCGCAACACCACACATATGCATATATTGTATCCTCTTACATTGCCTAGACATCTATTTATACATTAAAAAAGGGCCTAGACATGGTTAAACCCATGGGATGACATCCCCATACCCGTTACATAAGCCCAAAACCCAAAAATCCCTAAAAGAGGGCTGAGATCCTGCGATCTCCACTTTGACTTGCGCTCCACCTTCGACAACCTATCGAAGTCCCAAAAAGGGGTCAAAAGTGACCAAGGATATTCAAAACTTGGTCAAGGGCCAACACATATACTTTTTGACAGGATTGCCACGTCGGGGTTGAGGTGGTGAACCTCAAATCCTGGGAAGTTGGGAGTGGCATGAACATAGAGGACTACATAGCCACTCATTGCATTGCAGGGACTGAGAAGGTAGGGAGCCAACTCCTGATCAAAGAAATCAACAAATTGAGTCTTAATATCAATCTCCTAGTGTTGGCATAGATCACAGGGTCATCCTTATTTCATTAGGCATCAAGGCCACTTATGTTCTACTTGGTGGAGTGCTTGTGACCTATGGTTTACGACTGGTGTACCTCAATGTTGACCAATGTGAAGAACTGGTTAATAGACTGCAAACAAGGTAGAAAGAGGAACTTTGGGTTTGCGTGTATATTATGTGGTTTTTTCTTTGAGAGGGTCCCAGGCTTGGGACCTAGAGTGGATATTTTTCCGCATGGACCTCACGATCCAGTCTTGGCACGATGGACCAAGCTGATGAGGTGGTTGGGGGGTGGTAGGGTACCAACACCCTACAATGATGAGTTTTTATTTTGGTGGCGTCGGCAGGTGATAGATTTGGAGGACTACCCTTATGTAGGTATCAACTTCAAAGGATATCCGGACATGCCATTACCACCAGGTTCCGCCTGCAGAGATATAGGTATAAAAAAACTTGTTTTTTTAAATATTTCATTTTTTTGTATTTTTGTAAAAAAAAACAAAAATATTTTTGGATGATGTTAAGTACTAATTAAGACATGTATTGTTACACAGGCGTGGGTTTGCGACGACCAGATGGACTCCCACAACACTGATGGAGGCACCGGCGGGATGAGCTAGCGGGAGGAGACACAGAGAGAGTGCTTCAAAATGTGCAGGGAAACCTATCTTGTTTGACGCAAAGAATTACCATGGTTTAGGTAAAGGATATGTCAGAGGTGATGCAATGACAGGTGGTAGGTGTGCCCTGTGCTTGGGTGCGACTCTTTCGACGTCTCACAAATTTCGTACTATGCTATCATGACACACATCTGATGCCATAGGCATAGATGTCATTGTTACTGTATTGATAAGTTGTATATGTATTTTGAGGGTGTGAGCCCCAATTTTGTACTATGACACCATATTTTTGGAGAAATGAAATATCAAAAACATTGGTCCTCAACTTTACTTATATTACAATGTGTGAATTGGTGAATGTGTTTTCTTTACTTTAGTTATGTGGCAAATCTCAATCTAAAACATAATTAGCATATGAAATGGATACATAATTAGAACTTCAAGGTATGTGATTATAAGTAATAAAATTAAAATGTTGTTCCAAAAGTCGTACCCGTAGGAATTGTCGGAGTAGATTAGGGTCTCGCACATGATAATTGCCGTTCAACTGACATACTACTAACTGGGAGTCCAGGCAAACTTCTAAAGAATGAATACCATGTGAAATGGCATCACACAAAATCTCTATAACGATGCTATATTCAACCACATTATTCGTTGATGGCCCTAGAAAAACGCCTCCTGAAGACACCAGTTGACCCTCGGGTGAGTAAACAACCCAAGCAATGGAATTCGAGTTCCATGTATGACAATTGGCACCGTTTGTGAATCCTAAGTCAACTAAATATTCCATTGACATCTTCCAACTAAGGGAAAACTCGATAAGAAAACCAATGAAAAAAAGGGAAAATATATATACACTAAGATACACTAGTATACACAGATTTACGCCCAAGCTTGGGGCTCGAGCATAATATCTTTTCAAGTAGAGTCCATTTCTGGGCTCAACCGACATATTCCCTTCATAATATTCTAATTCGTAGGCTCATTTTTCTAAGACACGTCACACGATATAAGGACCGCGCCACATGGGGTTGAACTTGCCTGCCCCCAACGGTTCTTTGGCTTGGTCATACAAGAGGACCAAGTCACCCTCAGTGTATTGTTGAGGATAGACAAACTTATCATACTGGACCTTGACACATCGTTTATTTCCTTCGATAACCGTATAGGCATCTTGATGCTGCTCATCTAGACTCTCTAGGTGTACGAGGCGTTGTTCGAGATCAGAAGTGTCAGGTAGGAGCTTAACTACCAATAGAAGAGAAGGGATTTCACATTTAATAGGTAGGATCGACTCGATACCGTGTATTAATTAGAAAGGAGAAAAACTGGTGGAAGTTTTAACTGAGGTTCGATATGCCCAAAGTGATGGGTAAAGCATGAGATGCCAGTCTGATTTGCTCTAGCTGACAATTTTATGAAAAATGGTCTTGAGAGACTTGTTCACGACATCTACTTGCCCATTTTCCTGGGGGTAGTACGGGGAATAATGACCATGTTTAAACCCTAGTTTCGATGTTAATTCTTTCATCATTTCATTCTAAAAGTGTCTGCCATGATCAATGACAATCTCACTCAGGATTCTGAATCGGGCTATAATTTGATTGAACACGAAAAATGCATAAGTATTACCATTGGATTTAATTGTAGGCATGGCCTCGACCCACTTAGTAAAGTAGTCTATGACCACGATAATATGGTTGGAACCAAATAATAGTTCAGAAGTTAGATCATTTATAGGTCTATCTAGTTACTACGAAATATTCATTGCATGTTTCTCCAATATTGCACACTCAATCACTTCTTGGCAAAGGAAAGGAATGAAATTAAAGTGGACTACCAAGTGTGAAGAGAACTTCCAACACTTGAAATATTTATTAACCATTGCACCTGTTTTAAAGGTTGTATATCCATATGCGGATTTTGTTGTGTGCACATATGCATGCAAGGAAGGTCTTAGTGGATTCATTATCCAAAATGGGTATTCCATATGTTATGAGTCAAGGAAACTTAAGGAGCATGAAATAAACTATGTTACCCATGATTTGGAACTTGCAGCTATTGTTTATGGACTAAAAAGGTGGAGGCATTATTTCACGAGAAATTTTTTACACTAAGAACATACCATAGTGGTATGAAATATTTATTTGGGCAACCAACATTATATAAATTTATATGAAAGAACTTTCTTGACTACATGGCGTGTCTAAGGAAATTGTATTTGATAGAGATACCAAGTTCACTTCCAATTTTTGGAAAGGGTTGTTCAAAGGATTTGGGATGAATCTGAATTTTAGCACAACTTATAATATAGAATTAGATGGGAAAAAAGAGAGTGTCAACCAAATAATTGAAGATATGTTAAGAATGCATGTAATGGATTAGTCTTCCAAGTGGAAAGACTATATTCACTTGGTTGAATTAGCTTATAACAATGAGTATCATGCATCATTGGAGATGATCCCATTTGAATCCTTGTATGGAACACACAAGTGAGCTAAGATAACCCAGCAGACAAAGCCATTATTGGGCCAAAATCGCTGAGAGAAATGGAAGAGCATATGGTAAAAGTAAAGAAGAATTTAAAGACTACACAATATAGATAGAAAATCCATGCAGAAAATGGCAGGGCACATAGGGAATTTAAAGTGGGTGAGCATGTGTTTCTGGAAGTAAAGAAAAAAATGAGTTCATTAAAATTAGGAAGTTTCCCAAAGTTGGTAGTGAGATATTGTGGGCCATTTGATGTTCTAGAGAGGATAATCCCAGTTGCATACATGAATGCATTTCTTCTATCCATGAGAGTTCATAATGTGTTTCATGTGTATTTATTAAATAAGTATGCACATGATCCTAACCATTAGATTGATTGGATTGTGATCTAGGTGGAGCATGAAGGGGAATTTCAAGTGGATCTAGTGCGCATAATAGACCGAAAAGTCAAAGTTCTTCGAAATCAAGCCATCGAATTAGTAAATGTTATATGTACATGCTATGGTCCTGAAGATGCCACATGGGAGCATGAATAGGCCATGCAGTAAGAGTACCCATATTTGTTTTTGCAGATTCTAATGGAATATGAATGTACATTTATATATATGTGTACAAAGACTCCATTTTGGTGAAGCTAGAGTTCTTGGAGCCAAAATACTGAGACTTCGTATCCAATCTATGCTGGAGCCTTGGAAGGAAAGTGGGACAACCTAAGGGACTCTGATGCAGAGAAGGGGGTACACTTCCTTGGGTTGTGCAAGTTGAGAGGAATAAGAGATTGATGGTTGGAATTGCTACAAGAGCCATTAAACTACTGAATTATCAAGTATTGTGATGTAATAATTTATGTATGTATAGATATACACATGTATGGTTATTTTCACCAAGGATAGTGAAAATTATAGGGGGATGGGATTGTAACACCCCAAATTTGATCCTTAATGCAACATTATATATTTGTAAGTATTATGAATAGTCGTGCGACATGTGATGTAACATGTAAACATTGTACATTGAAAATAATAAAATGAAATACATTTCCAACTGTGGATAGGTAGCGACCAGAGTAATGGGGGGATATGATTCCACGAGAGAGGGGGATTAATGGGGGGTTTTCATATTCCTTGAGTCTTAAGACATCTTAATTAATCATTTTTCATTTATCCATTTATTCCTTTGACCTATTAAGCACTCAAATAATTGAATTCACGTAAGAGGTTGAGTGAGGAAGTCATCCCACTCAGTTAGGACATCAGGGGTGGAGTGTAAACATATTTGGGGGAAAAGTAAGAGTCAAGCAAGCATGAGAAAAGAGGAATTTCAAGTAGGAAGCAAAGAAGAGTTTTTGCAGTTAGGAGGCGAGAAAAACTAAAGTTGAGTATTGAAAAAGAGTGGCCAACCATAGAGGGTATTGAGGATAGCTTATTGAAGCTGAAAATTATACTGAGAGTGAGCTTGTTATGTCTGTGAAATATTTTGCGTCAAAAAAATTACCTAAGACCAAGTGAGATTGATGTGTGAGAACTCTTATTGTAGATGGATTTCTTGGAGCCCCTAGTAGAGAGATTCCTGACCGGGTTGTGCTGGAGCCCTGGAGGAGATGGAAATTGTTTAAGGGAATATAGTGCATAGAAGGAAATATCATCCCTTGGGTTGTGCAGGCTAATGGGGAAGATATCTGCGTGGTTGGTATTGTTGTAGGATTCACATAACTAAGTTCTAGTAGGTATTTGAGTTGTTATAGTGGACTGTAGGCACCCATAGGATCTTGTCCATCCTTGTGGATTCATAGCCCCAACTAGGGGGTGATTTTCTACTAAGAGAATTGGAGCAATAGAGTATATGGTTGGGTGGAACGTACTTTTTATACAGTCGGTTGTGTAAATCATTTTAAGAAGATAATTGTTTTAATCACTGTCATTTACATTTTTTAATGCTATGAAAGATTTATGCATTTACTCTATATTTTATTTATATGAATGATGTTGTGTATGTTTAATTGTTGTGGTGGGTATCTAATTTGGTTTCATTCTTGGGTTTAATTATTAATGATAATGGCTTGAGTTTGTATCTCATGTTTTTCATATTTCCACATTTAAATAAAATGATAATCGATTTCATAGTAATGTGGCCTAGCTAGGTAATTGGGAATTTTACAGAATGATATGAGAGAAAAAAATTGTGGTAGTGTGCCTCAATGAGTATCTGGGTATTTCACAGGTGTTTCCAATATTGGTGTAGAATACATAACATCCTTTAATAGTGATAATACCAAGGTAGCCTATTCATTCCATACAAATGATTTTTTCTTCAAGAAAGACGTGAGTGGACCTGCAATGTATGCATAATTCTTAACAAATTTCCTATAATATCCTGTAAGACCCAAAAAACCTCTAAGACTCTTGATGTTATTTGGAATGGGCCATTTGTGATAACTTGAATATTTAGAGGTTCCACCATGACTTCTTCCCATCAAACAATATGACCCAAATACTCTACTTCTTGTTTCCCAAAAGAACATTTGAATCTTTTTACATACAATTTATTGTTCTCCAGAATTTGTAGGACTTCATCTACATGTTTAATGCATTCTTCCCATGATTTGATATAGATAATTATATCATCAAAGAAAACCAACACAAACTTTCAAATATGGGGGTGAATTTTTTTGTTCATAAGGATTTGAAAAGTAGAAGAAGCATTAGTCAACCCAAAAGGGCATGACTGAGAACTCTTAATTTCCTTAATGTGTTTTAGAAGATATTTTGGGAACATCTTCTTCTCTTAATATGAATTGGTGGTGTCCTAATTTAATATATAACTTTGTGAAATAAGCCACTCCATGAAGCTCATCTAATAGCTCATAAATATTTGGAATAAGGAATTATTCCCGATGAAGATTTTTTTTAAATCTTTGTGATCAAGACATATCCTCCAAGCATTATATTTTCTTTTGACCATATTACTACTAGGGATGAAAATGAACTCTTGCTTGGTTGAATAATACTCGTATCCAACATGTCTTATACCATTTTCTCAATATCCACCTTTTGTTGATGTGGATATCTCTAAGTCATTTTATTAGGAGTACTTATAGGTATGAGTTCAATTTAATATTCATGATCTCTATATGGAGGTATCCCCATAGGAATTTATTTGAAGACCCTATTTTTATTTTCCAAAGTACATTTAATTCCTATGGAATATTTTCATCTTCCTTATTCACTTCCATAGAATAAATTATAACCATAAATCCACTACTAACCTTTTTAGGATCTTTTCCATTCTATGAGAGCTAATTACATGAGAGGGTGTAGATTTTACCCCTTTGAGTTCATATTGAATTTCTTCCAATTCAAATCTCATGAATAATTCATTATAGTAATTGTATAAATTGTACCCAATGTTCTCAACCATTGAATCCCTATAACAATCATCTACTCCTCCAATAGAAATGACATACATTGGGATTTCTACGTTATATTCTTCCATACTAAATTTAATGTTATGCCATTTTCATCCATAATCAATACTTCCCCTATTAGCAAACAAAACTTGAAAATTTGTCACTAGATACAAAAAAAAATTGAGGAACTATGCTAATATTGTATTAATGAAGTTATGGGTACTACCTGAATCAATAAGAATTATGACCTATTTCATCTTAATGTAGCATGCAATATTAAGGGCTTTACGTGTTGGAAAACCTACCAATGCATGAATAGATATTTCACACATGTGTGGATATATGTTGTGAAAAATATCTAAATTTTTTTCCCACTCTTTTAAGTTCACAAGTTCTTCCTCACCCATTTTTGTGGATGCCTCTATTTCCTCATCATCGTTATTTTCCAAAGTGAACAATTTTGTTTCTTGACATTTATGCCCTTTTGACAATCTTCTATTACAACCAAAGCATAATCCCTTTGCTCTTCTTTCATCCATTTCCTTATGTGATATTCGAGTAGGTTGAGGCAAGGGTTCCCTATGATGCACAAATCAATATATCTTTCTTGCATTTGATCCGATGGTAGATTTGTGTGTATCCTTATTCTTGATTTGAATATGACGAGTAGATTGCATTATGTTTTAAGCAAAGCTCCTATTTAATGTCTTGTTTTAAACCACCCATGTAAGCTTCCAACCTATGTTTGTTTCTTATGTTATCTACCCTTGAGGCCAATACCTCAAATTCTGAATTATAATCTTCAACATCACCTAAGTGATTGATTCTCGTCAATTGACTAGAGTAGTCTTATTCAGAATCTTTGCCATATTGTGCTTCTAAGTCTCTTGTAAATAAAACCCAAGTTTAATGATAAGAATGAGGCTTATTTTTAACTACCCATTGATACTATTTATGGGATTTTGTCTCAAAGTACAAATTTTCTAAGGAAATCCTTTTCTTATTGTCCATAATATTATGCAATTTAAAGTATTTCTCTATTTGGTTCACCCATGTAAATACATCTATTCTACCAAACTTCCTTAATTCAACCTTAGGAAAGTGGATACCCTTAGGAACCCATCCATGATTATCTCCAATATTAGAGTTAAATCCTATTAGGATATGCTTATTGATGGAAGGTTTTTAAACTTGAATACTATCTTTTTTTTTGGAGTTCCGTGGGTCACATTATCACTTTTAGGGATCCTCTCATTTAGGGCATGAAGAGGCATAACTTCCATTTTCTCCAACTTCTCTTCCAATTCCTTTTTGTGTCTTTCTTGGAAATGGACGTAGTTATCCTTTTCCAACATTATATCATTGAGTTCCTTCATTTGGATATGCACTTTCTAAATTTGGTTCCCAAACACTTCACTTTCTTCATAAATCACAAATGAGTTCTTAGGAGGTTTGGTAGGTGGATAATTTTTTCCACTTCCCTTTTCCATGTTACAAAATAGTATTTACCTATAATTATCCTTTTTCTTCTTCTCTTTATCACACTTTTTTAATCACCCAAAATAGATATTCCAGTAAAAAAAATGCTAATTTCAAGATAGCATACCTTTTAAAACCTGATTTGAAGATGTCCTACTAGAAAAACTTTCTGCTAATGTATCTCTCCAATTTTGACCCCTATGAGTCTGAAATTTTGGCTTGCAGTGGCCTAAGATGTCTTCTTTGCAATATCACAATTTTGACTAACTCCTGATGTGCCACCAAAAATTTATGGTAACTTTCCCATAACTTGCTTATTTTGACCCCTTCAGAAGAGTGAACTTGTATGGCCTCTCACATGTCTAATTTTTCTGATTCGCTTCTAAAATTTTGACCTAAGACACTATGGTCCATAATCTTTCCAATGAAGCTAGTGGCACTCAACTTGGATCTTTATGAAATTATATATCATTATTATACCATGAATATCTATTTGAGACTAGTTTTAGGATTATTAAAAAAACCCTAACTTATGCAGCCTGTAACTTGAAAAGTATAATGAATCATAATTTTATACTTTTATCACATGTACTTCACTATTTCTCCTTAGTTAACTGGAAATTTTATAGTCTGAAATGTGCCCCCAAAATTTATATAAAAAATGGTTGGATTAATCATTTTGAAGGAGTGAATTGAGGATCATATTATCAACATCCAAATGTTATGAAACAGATTCCCCAAATAGCATAAATATAGAAATAAGAAGTAACTCCGTGCCTTTATAATGATAACGAGTGAATGAATAAGAAGCCAATTTGAAGAGACAACCTCCCTTTATAATATATCTAATGCATAAGACTAGATGAATACAGATGGATCTCCTTCATTATAAATAGGAGATAAAATGAGCATGATGTAACCTTTCACTAAGCCGATCTAACCATAACTAATATATTCATAATGAGTGAGGGTTAGGGCATTAATAAATTTTCTAAGATTTGGATAAAGAGCCTTACTATTCCTATCCTTAAAAGTGGGTATTTCACTAACCCCTCAAATTCTAGGACCATTATGATTCGTCCTCTTATGTCTAATTTGTATGGTATAATTTTAGAAAAAAAATTTAATTTGTGGCTAGAAAACCACGATAAGAGATATAAAGGACAAGCTAGTTTCCAAAGTTATGACTTGACTTTAGATCATTTAATTACTCTTAGAATTATAGTGGAAGAGTGTTGAAATAACAAAGACAATCTCTTATGTTTTTATGTTGAATTTAGAAAATCCTTCGAAACAATTCCTGCAAATAACCTTAGGAAGATATTAGAAGATATTAGGGTCCCTTTGAGTTGAGAGTTGTGGTGATAAGGTTATATGAGATAACCATTTCAAAATTTATAAGCAACAAGGGTAGGTTATATTAAATTAATTATAATATAGGGGTCAATCAATGATTATTTTTGTCCCCTACTCTTTTTGGTATTTATATAAACAAGATATAAGCTTTCATGGAGAAAGAAAGATGTACATGCATGGAACTCATAGGGATAATTATCACCATCCTATTATATGCATATGGCATCATTATTTTAGTAATAAACCCTCATAACCTCAAAAAGTAGCTTCAAACTCTCAAAACAATTTACACTATCTTTGGGATGATTGTGAATACCAAAAAGGCAAAGATAACGATCATCAAGTCTAGAAATGTGACATACCCAAATTTCGTTCATGATAACCATAGCTTGGAACAAGTCTCTTCATATAAATATCTTGGAATTAATATCCATCATAAGTTAAACTAGAACTGTAGTGTTGAAAGCAAGATTAGCAGAGGTTGGGAAGTCTTTTATGGTCTTGAAAATAATTGTAGAGAAGCTCTCATTTTGGAAATAAAAAGAAGTTTCTTTTTATGTGTGTGTTATCCCAATGATTCTATATGGTTGTGAAGTCTCGGGCCATAATATTTCCAAGGAGGCTTAGAGGAAAATCAAGCACATATAGAAGCACTTTATAATACATCCTAACCTATCCTTATTTTAGAAGTTGGTCTCCCACCCATGGAGAGGAAGGCTATGATATTTTATTGATTGTACAAGTATAAGTTGGCTAACATGAAGAAAGAGAGGATTCCTAAGCATATTCAAACCTTAGCAAAAATAGTTTAAGGATAAAGAGGGGGTGGCCTTGAAATGCTACTTCTTGGCTTCATTATTATGGGGTAGGAGAAGAGGATGCCCTTTTAGAATATAAACACTATTAATAATATTGTCACAAGTAACTCTAAAGCGAATATCTAGTTTTTCAATGAGATTGAGAATAAGAAAATTTTGGTTGACTACAAAGATGTCATTAGCCCTAAGTTATAAGATCAAAACTATTCTCTACTATTTCTAGCTTTAAAGATAAATTAAATATTGAAAACATAAGAACAAACTCACATGATCTTCAAGCTCACTTGATCTTCATAGTGAAACTGAGAGGTGGATAAGGCCTATAACACCTTGGGAAGATAATTTGTAAAGTTTGCAAGTTTAACAAGGTAGAAGAGGAAAACCATTTTCTCTTAGAGTGCACAACCTACACATATATTAGATATCATTTTCAAAGCACTTGTAATACCATTAATATTTATAATGTGTTAACCCCAAAAAACCAAAGTGAGCTCAATAATCTTATTTGAAAGCTACTTGAGCTTAAAAATAACATAGTAAGAAAAAATAATTAACTTTTCTTTATTCACTTCCAATAGACCAATGTTGGTCTCGATGGACAATAACATCATCATCATCATAAATAATTCTAATTTAATTTATTAACATTATCCATCTAATTAGATTTGACAGTCTCATTTAAATACATTTATATTAAATACATTTAAATAAATACGATAAAACTCACCCAAACATAGAGATCCAAATTCCACTGAACTTAAATTTGTTTAATTTTAATAAAATACAAAACATTGGTCATTTAAAAATATATATTTTTATTTGTTATGCCACTTTTTCATAATATTTTTCTAGTGTTTTCAAAGTCATGGGGCTATGGTTGTTAATATATTCCCAACTACAATAAAGATGAAAATATTATTTTGTTAGTTTTCATGTTGATATTTGCATGTGAAAAATTTCAACTCTTTTTAATAATATATACAATAAGTTCTTTTTTCATGAACACATAAGTAGATCAAAGCTCACTCCTACATCCTTCAATTTTAAAGTCAGTTGGGTCTAGCTCAAGTGGTAGAGAGGAGAAGTTGTTATCCACCCCACTTGGGTTCAAATTTCACTTGTGACATGTTTTCGTTTTGTGAACCGATTGTTAATTGAAATTTTTAGAGAGATAAATGTTGATTGAAGTTGATAAGGTACCATATGGCATCAATCTCATTCTCACACATGGGTTAGAGGGTAGAATCATGACATCATGGAAATAGTAAGTGGCTCTTTAACATTTGTATAAGTTTATATCTATTCATTTTTTTTTGTTTAATTCCTCTTAATCACATCGAAGGTATTTTTTAAGGGAGCAAAAACCCTCGAAATCTTCATGCTCAAAACTTGTTGTCTCAATCCTATTTCTTTTGGATAACCACCTTGCCTCCCGTCCTTTAATTTTGCGGTCCCTCTAAATTCTTTCATATCCTACCAAGAGCCTCTCAAATTCTACCACATTTAATCCATTACAAATCACGA
>ML817084.1:8620-34955 GCA_009831015.1 Picea engelmannii | reverse complement strand
GGTTGTCCTTTAATATTTGGAGAACTTGTTGTTGATGCTTGATGTGATCTTCCACTTCTTGAACCTTAGATTTTTATTTTAGAGAAGAAGTGATGGAAGGAGGGTGGTATCCATAGAGTGCCATAAATGGTGTCATTTTTGTTTCAGTATGAAAGGAAGTGTTATACCACCATTCTACCAAGGGTAACCATTTGAACCACTGTGTTTGTTTATCAGAGACAAAGCAACGAAGGTAGACTTCCAGACATTTGTTCACTATATCGGTTTGTCTATTAGATTGAGGATGATAGGATGAGCTATGAGCAAATTGAGTACTCAAACAAGAAAATAATTCTGTCCAAAAAATGTCTAGTGAAGATGGGATCTCTGTCACTTACAATAATCTTTGGGCTGCCATGTAGAATTTGAACTGCCTCCATGAATGCAGTGGAAACTGTACTAGATTTGAAGGGATGAGAGAGTGCACAAAAGTGTGCGTACTTGGTCAGTCTATCAACAATCACCATTATGACACTCTTTCCTTTAGACTTCGGTAACCCTATGATGAAATCCATGGAAGCCTCCTCCCAACACTGACTTGGGATGGCTAATGGTTGTAAAAGACCTGGGGTCTTAATTGTTTCCACCTTATTTTGTTGGCAAACAAAGCATTATGACACAAACCTTTGAACATCAGTTTTAAGGCCATCCCCAAAAAATTCCTTCTTGACCCTATGGTAGGTTTTCAAAAATCCCGAGTGCCCTCCTACTAGAGAGGTGTGCAATTCCAATAGTACCTTTTGTTTGAGTTGGGAGTTCTTACATAAATATAAGCGATCTTTGTACCATAGTGAATCATTTTTCCATGTAAATATACTTGATGTACTAGAATCCTGTTGCTATTTTAGTAGAATGCTTGAAGATTACTGCACCGTTGGATCCTACTGAAGGAAGAAGATATGTAGAACCAGTAAAGGGAAAAGAGATCAACAACTTGTATAACATGACTGCATGGATGTATGATTATGTGAACCCTAGAATTGATGGTGTATTGAGTTGGAGAATTATTAGTTCATGCATATCAGATTTATAAGAAGCTTTGGATAATTGGCAACATATATTGCACGAAGTGTCCACAAGGAAATGTGCTCAGATTACCCGTGTGTTGCGATGGATTAGAACTGAGGTATGTGATCCTCCAAGGTATGACAAACTAAATGATGCAACTTCTTTTATAAGAGAATTTGAATTGAAAATATTGGTTCAAAAAAGATTATTAGCATTAGACGTCACACTGAAAGCAACCCCGACAAGATGGTGGGTTGCACATAAGGATGGAATAAGAGATTGGAAGCAGTGTAAAAGAATATTACAGGTCAGGTTTAGGACATAGAATGAAGATACTATGCAGAAGTATACATGATTGATTTGTCCAATGGAGCATGTTACAAAGTGTATTGTGACATGGAGTATTAAAGTACCTAGGAAATAATGGACACATTTGTTTGTACATATCTTGGACACAATCTCAAAGAATTGGTACTTGGAACTAGAAGTGCGCAGAGAAACTGCAGATTGGGAAGAATTAACACAAAATTTCAAGGTAACTTTTAGTTTTGAAGACGATGTTCCTTTAATTAACTAAGCTTTGCAATTTATTAAGAACAATATTTTTTCAGCAGAAGATTTGATAGAACTAGTACATGTATGTAGCACACATAGATATTCTATGATAGTTGAAGAAGTTTTGTGTTGTTATAATGTTGCTGAAGAAGACCAAGAGGAGGAAAAATATCCAAGAAATGTGAAAATAATAGAAAAGGAAGGAGAGAACGTAGTAGAAGTACCATGACTTGAGTCAATCATATATGTAAAGCCATTGGGAAGTGAAGAGTAAATATCGGTATAGAAGATAAGCCCAAATTCATGAACATAGGAGACAATTGGAATGACGAGACTATAGAGAACATAGACGACATACTGTGTGAGTATCATGAACTATTTCCAATTACTTTTTCATAGATGAAAGGTATTTTTGGGGATTTAGGAAAGATGAAGTTCCCCTTGAAACTAGACATTGAGTCAGTAAAGCATAGTCCATATAGATTGAACCCGACGTATAAGCAGAAAGTGAAAGCAGATATAGACAAGATGTTGGAAGCCAGAATTATTGAACATGTCACATAATCATAATGGATTCTTCCAATGGTGGTTCAAGATAAGAAGACATGAGGGATCATAATTTGTGTAGATCTGAGGAAATTAAATGATGCATGTTTACATGATCTGTTTATGACTCTTTTTACAGATGAAGTGTTGGAGAACGTAGGAGGGCATGAAGATTATTCATTCATGGATGGATTTTTAGGGTATCATCGGATCAAGATTGCGTAGGAAGATAGATCTAAGTCTAAAATCGTGACATAATGGGGATGTTACTAGTACACAATGATTCCTTTTGGATTGAAGAATGCACCAAAAATATTCTCTAGAGTGGTTGTAGCAACATTTAAACAGTTCATCCACAAGTTCTTAGAAGTACACTTAGATGACTGGACAATGTTTATCCTGTTGAAAGGTCATATTAAGATTTTTCGCTTGATGTTGGATAGGTGTAGGTAGTTTTGGATATCTTTGAATTTAAAGAAGTGCATTTTTTGTGCACCATTTGGTATCTTACTGAGCCATATAGTGTGTAAGCAAGGATTGTTTGTATATCCCGCAAATATTGTTGTAATTGTGTATTTACCATCACTAACTTAAGTGCAACAATTACGAGCAACATTGGGTCATATAGGGTAATACAAGAAGTTCATTAAAGGATATGACTAGATCATAGCCCCAATGGAAAAATTACTAAATAAGGAGAACAAGTTTCAATGGAGTGAAGAATGTTAGGAAGGTTTAGATACTTTGAAGTAGAAATTGGTTACTGCGCCTATTTTGATATTTCTAGATTGGAAGAGGGAGTTTCAAGTTCACATAGATGTGTCATCTGTAGATTTAGGAACAATGTTAGCTCAACCTAGAGAAGGAGATATAGATCATCCAATTTCATTTGTGAGTAGGAAGTTGTCAACTACAAAAAAAAACTATACTATGATAGAACGTGAAGGATTAGCAATGGTGTATGCATTGCAGAATTTCAGACATTACTTGTTGGGTTCACACTTTAAGATGTACACAAACCATTATGGGATAAGATATCTGGACAATAAACTAGTGTTGCAGGGGGGAGAATATGTAGATATCTATTATTGTTTTAGAAATATGAATTTTAGGTGATTTTGAAACCAGGGAAATTTAATTCAGGACCTGATCATTTATCGTGCATACTATCAGGGAAGATGAAGGAAACTTGGATGACAATTTACTAGATGCACAATTATTTACAATACAAATGGTTGATTACTATTTTGCAGGCATAGTTCAATTCTTGAGCACAATATTAACCCCACCTGATTTTACATTTGCATAGAAGAAGCAATTAATAATGAAGGTTGCAGACTATCAACTTATAACAAGAAATTTGTACAAGTTAGGCACATATGGTATTATGTAACAATGTGTATTATAACATGAAAGACATATAATATTATCATAGGCACATGAAGGGGTTGCAAGAATACAATATGCAGGAAAAGAAACAACTCAGAATATTTTGCGCTCAGGATTATGGTGGCCTACCCTTCATAAGGATGCGGAGGAATTTTGCAAGACTTGTGATGTTTTCCAAAGAATTGGGAAGCCTTCTAGGAGAGATGAGATGTCATTAGTACCACGAGTGACATTACAAATTTTGATAAATGGGAAGTGGACTTTTATGGGATGATCAATCCATTAGCGAAGAGATCAAGATATAGATACATCATTATTGCGACTGATTACTTGACTAGATGGGCTGAAGTAGAACCAGTTAGAGATTTCAACATGGAGTCAACTGTGCAATTTTTGTTTGAATATGTGGTGAAAAGATTTGGATTCCCCATAATAATTATGAGTGATCATGGAACTCATTTTCTGAATAGGAAGATTGCAGCTTTGACAAAGGAGTTTCATATTCACCATCAGAAGAGTACACAGTATCACCCATAGGAAAATGGAACAGTGGAAGCATTCAATAAGATACTAGAACATACAATGACAAAGGTGTGTAATGTAATTCAAGATGACTGGGACTTGAGGATTCCAGCAGTGTTATGGGAGTATAGGAATACAAGTAAGAAGTTGACATGACAGACCCCATTTAGACTAGTGTATGGCCAATAAGCTATTATGCCTATGGAATTCATAGTACCAAGTCTATGCATTGTTGCACTGACATAGCTTACAAATTATAGCACAATGGAGAAGAGGTTGTCAAAGCTAGCAGATATGGAAGAGGACCAATTTGTTGCAGGTTTCCATCAACAAGTTCAAAAAGCACACGAGAAATCATGGCATGGAAGAAACATTAAACATAAGAAGTTTCATACAAGAGACTTAGTTTTGTTGTATGACAACAAGTTTTTGCAGCACCCTGAAAAGTTTCAGATGCATTGGCTAGGTCCATATATGATAAGGTTTGTGACAGATGCAAGTGTTGTTCAGTTGGAGAATCTGAATGTAGAATTTTTGGAAGGATTGGTTAATGGTAGTCGGTTGAAACTGTATAGGGATAGTCATACTTCCACGCACTAGTCTGAGAACGCAATATGTGTACCATAGTACTTGTATTATAGTGTATTATAGAAAGAAACAAAAAAAAACAATAAAATAATTTGAAGTGATGCATAAGGATAAACAAGTGTTGCAAAGATGTGGAAAGATGAAGGAATTGTGCATAGGAATGAGGATTGAAGTGCGACAAAGATATTTGTAGAGGGAGGGAAACACATTAAAGAGAATACAAGATGGGACAAGCATTAAAGAGTGATCATAACGATGAAATAATGGAGGTGCGTAGTCATAAATTGAAAGTGGAAATGAGACCATGAAAAAATGGAAATATTTCAACCATGATACAAAGAATAAGTTGAATTTATCGCAGAGTATGGAAAGAATTGAATGTGAAGTACAAGTTGGATTAGAATACAGGTTTGGGCATGTAGAACAAAAATAGAAAAAAACTAGCGACAAGTGATAAAAGCAGTTGAAGGGTCGATGGAAATAAGTTATTGTCATTTAAATATTCATAGAGAGAAGCGAGAGAAGAGAGTCAAGTGAACACAGAAAAAAATGAAGAAGTTAGTTTCCAAGTGAGTAGTTGCAGAGAGAAATGGTGCCACCGAAGAAAGGAGAAGCTTTGTCATACCCAAAGAAATAATGCACTAGGTAGTCATCGATACATGTGACCAAGGAAACACTAAGAGAATCAATGCCAGGGTCAACCTCGGTTCACTATCCAAGGGATTATGTACCACCAAGGAAGACGACAACAAAGTAGATGAAGTTACAGAAAGAGCTGAAGTATGAACTCATCGAGTTCGAAAGTCGACTAGGTGTGATCGTTGAGGAAGATATGCTCAGTGTAGTAGGAAGATTGAGGTATGCAGACCATGACTTGACAGATATGAAGAATTTTCCATAATTGGCTCTGGACAAGTAAATAAGTGTAAGACTCACCCCAGATTCACAAACAATCATAGTAGAGCCACATGATTCATGAATGGGCGATGGGGCTAGAAAAAATAGGTTTTCTGAACCTTTTTGATATTCCTCATTTTGGAAGAAGCACAGAGATAAATATCTGTGTCAATTTATTACTTATTTGTGTACATGGAGGATTTATATGGTTAGATAGATCATTTTCCATAGACATATATTTTATTTCATGGATAATCGGGTTTCCATAAGAAGGGGAAGACCCATCACCATTATTAACAGACAATAAAAAGGAGAAAGCATTGGGAAAAAGAATGAAGGACAAGTACGACACATTCATAGGTGCACATGGTCTGAATGTTGCAAGAATCAATGATGATATAGTCCAGTTCATGACGCAGTTGTTGGAATGCACATTGTTGAGGAAATGTTGCCAGGATCATGTACTAGTAGGTGTGATAGTGGCAACTGAGAAGTGTGTCATAGGAGTTCAAATGAACTGAGAAATGTTCTTGTTGAACCAGTTCTTGATAGATTGCAATGAATCTCAAGATAAAGGTATGGAATTTCATTATGCTTGGTTGTTAATACTGACAACATTAGTGGATTGGAGGGAGCCATAGGACACTTAATTTCTAGGAGCTGCGAAGAATCCATGTTTAGAAACAAGATATGTAAACTTGTGGCATACTGTGCACAAGGACAGGCAACTAGATAACAATGTTATGTTTTATGTATACAAGGAAGTAATTCATATGAGTATCCAAAATACACCGTGCATACTACTGCAGGTAGTAGAAGCATATAAGGGGATTTCACGCTTCATAGATGGAAGACATCATATGTACATTCAAGCCAAAAAGGACCTAGAGCAACAATGGTTATTGTGCATATACACGTTGACATAGGTTGACGTGGGATAGATCATAAAATACAGGGAGGTTGAATGGAAAACCCCAGTACCATAGGTAGAGCAGTCATAACCACAACAATTAAAGAACAAGCTAGAGAAAGAAGGTGATGAATAAGAAGAATAACATAAAGGGGAAGGATATGACATAGGAGGAACATAGAAGACAATATTGTTAGAAAAATAGGATCGCAAAGCAATGAAATAAAACAAATGAGAAAATAAAACACAAAAGTTACACAATACAATAGAGACATAGATATGCATGGTTCACCCAGTGTGGGATACATCCACCAGAGAAAATGTCAGGTCCTTCCTTTTTATTATCCAACAAAATGAAGGGATACAACCTACATCTCAACCACTGTAACGTGCTCTTGTTCCTCTCACAATATCCTCTCTCAGAATACAATAATCACACACATACATAGCCACAATACAATTTCATCATAAAAGAGGGTTGCCTTCTATGGAAAAAAACCATAACATAATCTCTATTTTCATATATGCAACCTTATAATAAACGGTCCATATTGACTACAAAATTACAATATTTTACAAGGAAAATTTTCCCAATATTTTTCTTCGGGGGCGTTGCCCCCAAATCCCCTGCGAGGGGGGGGGGGGATACAAAAATTGTCACCTCCCCTCGTGGACCCCCCTAACGACTGTTGTGGGGGGGAAAGCACCCCCACACCCCCCTTTTAGGGAATGGGGTCCAAGCACAACTGAAACAAACATATGAATC
Organism: Picea engelmannii; assembly: GCA_009831015.1. NCBI lineage: Eukaryota > Viridiplantae > Streptophyta > Pinopsida > Pinales > Pinaceae > Picea > Picea engelmannii. The sequence goes on along the minus strand of ML817084.1, from coordinate 27,735 downwards.
AGGATCCACAACCAACAATCTCCCACTTGGATACTGATCACAACAAATCCACTGTTGTTGTTCTTTTTGGACTATACTCCACCTTGGACCTAGAAAATTTATCATCTTCATATTCATGCTTGAATGTCAACTGAAACTAAGAAGGAACTCAATTTCTCCCTGGTTACACTCTCTGTTAACATGTATGCATGATTGTGGCTAGTATGCAACTTCAAATGTCCATCTTCCAATACATATCGTATGAAATGGTACCTGAGTTGTATATGTTTAGTCTTTGAATGGAAGGTTTATTTATTTTCAATATGAATGGAACTCTCACTGTCACAATACAACCTGTTATTCTCCCGCTTCTTTCCCAATTCCTCCATAAACCTCTGTAACCAAATCATTTCTTTATTAGCCTTTGTAGAATCAGCATACTATGCTTATGTTGTTGAAAGTGCAAAAAAAATTGTAGTTTTGAAATCCAACTTATTTTTGTTCCACCTACAGTAAAAACATATCGTGTGGTTCTCCTCCTGCTATCTTTTTCACCTTACATATCTGAATCAACATATCCCCGTAGAACAATGTTTGAACCTCTAAAACATAATGCATGAGTAGAATTACCTCTCAAATACCTGAGAATCCACTTTACTGCCTCCCAATGTTCTTTACCTGGATTTTTCATATACTTTCTCACAACTCCAACTGCATGTGAAATATCTTGTCTTGTGAAAACCATCACATACATCAAGCTACCAACTACTGATGAATAAGGGACCCTAGACATGTATTCTATCTCCTCCTGTGTCTTGGGACAAATATCCTTAGTTAATTTGAAATAGCTCACCAAAGGTGTACTAACTGGTTTTTCATTTTGCATTCTAAACCTCTCCAACACCTTCTCTATGTACTCACACTTAGACAATGTCAAATTGCGATTTTTCTTGTCTCTTGTTATTCTCATAACAAGGATTTTCTTTGCAGCACCCAAATCCTTCATCACAAATGAATTAGCTAATTTTTTCTTGAGAAAATTTATATCCTGCATGTTAGACCCTGCAACAAGCATGCCATCTACATACAATAGCAAGATAACATAGCTTCCATTTTCTATCCTTTTAAAATAAACACAGTGATCATAATGACATCTACTATAAACTTGTTTTGTCATAAAACTGACAAAATTCAAATACCACTGCCTTGGAGATTTCTTTAGTCCATACAATCTCTTCTTCAACCTGCATACCAAATTATCCTTCCCTTTGACCTCATATCCCTGTGGTTGTTGTATATAAATATATTCCTCCAAATCCCCATGGAGAAACACTATTTTTACATCTAATTGTTCAAGATTAAAATATTTAATTGCCACAATACTTAAAATAGTCCTAATTGAATTCATCTTAACAACAGGAGAAAATAATTTCATCAAAATCTATACCTTTCTTTTGTGAAAACCCGTTTACAACAAGCCTATCTTTGTAACGCTTTTTTCCTCCATCTTCTTCCTTTATATTACCACTTTCTTCCTCCATCTTTTTCCTCCATTGAATTTATTCCCATAAAACATCCAAGGACATGCTTTTTGATCCAAGCAATACCTATAGTGTATGAAAAGAAACATCCACAGAATGCCACCCTCATTCTGACCGACAACAAAACAAGAAAGAATTTACATTATAATGAATGAAATGCACCTTTGACACATTTAGAAGAGTTTTAAAATGTATTGGTGAACAAGGAAGGGCTCAAAGCCTAGTAGAAACCTTCACAATCCAGGCTACAAGATGGTGGGAAACACATTCCCCCAGACTCCAAACGTGGAAAACTGTATCAACATACTTCATAGAATGATTCAGGGAAAAGAAACTATCCAAAGATGTTGACATTACCACTTTTAAAATCGAGTATGATCTGGTTGAACATATTCACAATTATGAGAAGGAATGATGTAGAATCAGATACATAGATGAAAGGGTATGGACCCATGTGTTTCCAATCACATTAAATGAAATACCAAGTAAATGGTACAATATCGAAGAGGCTTGTGGCCATATTCTAAATTGGTTTGACATCAAAGAAAAATTTATTGAAGACTTCAAATTCACCTCAGAAGAGGAACATCTAAGAGAAGCAACACATCAAATTAAAAGTTTCCTCGAAAAACCGACTCTAGCTACACAAAGAGAAAAATGGAAGATGACGTTCGACCTTGGATTGACATCGACTTGCAACCTCATTTAGATAGAAAATAAGGGAATTAAGATACCTCAAAGAATCAAAATGGAGAATATAAGTTTTCCAGGATAGAGATTCAGATGGAAAAAGGATCATCTGATGCTGCAAAATAATGTAAAATTAGTACTTTACCATAAATCTTTACCAGAAATCTTTTCCAGAAATCTTTACCAGAATCGAAGAAGGGAAACAATACCTTAATGAAGCAAAACCACCAGAGTGGATGATTGTTGAAATCAAGACTAAAGAATTCAACATATCAAAGTATGATCGATCGAAAATGGTATGAGTAGGTGACTATTGGTCAGAAAAATAGACAACTGACATAGAAGATATGCTAAAAGAATATCAAGATGTCTTTGCTCGAGACTACAAATATTTAAATGGACTTGTAGCAGAAATGGGAGAAATGAATATCGAACTTATCTCAGGGGAAAACCAATTAAAAAACATCCATACAAGTTAGCCCACAAATATAATCCCATTGTCCAAATATAAATTGAGGGAATTATAGAAATAGACATCATCTACCCAATCGAAAAATCATAATGGGGAATCCCTATGGTAGTACAACCAAAAAAGAACGACCCCAAGAAACTACGAATTTGTGTCGATTTTGCAGGGCTCAATAAATTGACTATGATAAACTTGTTCCCCATCCCCTTCGCTGATGCAATAATTAATGAAGTTATTGGCCACAATTTTTTTTAATTTACAGATGGGTTCTCTGGATATAATTAGGTACCAATAGCCAAATATGATCAACCAAAGACAACATTTGTCTCATAATTTGGCTCTTTTTCCTATAGAGTTATGCCATTCGGACTAAAGAATTCCCCAACAGTTTTCTCAAGAAGAGTGGTCAAAGCATTCCAAGAATATATATATATATATATGATCCAGAATGGATCTCGGGACCAAAATGGGTCCAGGAAGGCCTAAAAATCAAATTTCTCAGAATGGCTTCAAAATAGAGGTGTGCATAGGCCTCATCAATATGAACCCAACACAAATTGAACAGGCTCAAACATATGTCGTATGCGAAAGATATCGTGTTCTGTTCATTTTTCCAAACAAGCAAAAAGTCAACCCGGTCAAAGTCAATGCTAACATCAGCATGTACGACATGAAGTCAGCATGTGTCAGGATGATGTCAACAAGACATCATGATGACATCATCATGCTGACGTGGTGTCACCAGGAGGTGACACATGTCACTCATTTTCATTACTTTCGGGTTGAGTTTGCACTGTACAGATTTGACACATGTCACCATACAAATGACACGTGGTAGTCCGTACAGTGACGTGGAAAAATGATAGATGGACACGTGGTGTATGAACGAAAATTGGGCAAGTCACTGGGAGTACGGATTGACATGTGGCAGGGTGACTGGATGTACAACAAATGATGTATTAGACAAGTGGCAGGGTGACTGGGAGTACGGACTGACATGTGGTAGGGTGACTAGCTATATGACGGATGATGTGTCAGACAGGTGGCAAGGTGACAAGATGTACGGTAGATGATGTGGTCCAATCATGGGTCGTCACGTGGCCCAATGAGGTGGTTCCACATGGCACCCTGTGGATGGCCAATGAAGAGTAGGTAAAAAATTGTTATGAGCCAGGGGGATTCGAACCCTTGACCTCACGGACAAGCCGACGGTTTCATGGAAAGGGGTGGATCACTCGGGATGGGGTGGTACATGTTAAACAATGTGGCATTTTTCCCTTTTGAGTTGATGGGTGGCACATAATTGAGATAGGCCCCGGTCGGTGGGGAGCTAGCTCATGACTAGGGGTTGCAGAACAAGGGCTACACCAGATTGGGGGGTGCACGAAGGACTTGGGCAAGGCCACATGGCCAAGCCACATGACCTAGAGCCGAATGTTAAGGGGGATAACACACCATGGTTTATCCCATGGACACCTAGAAGGCACCCATATGACCAAGGGCCCGTGTGAAGGGGGCTACACCCTCTATTTTCCCAATAAGTGGGTTTTATACTATAATATAAGATTTTTAATTGATTGTTTTAGCAGAATTGAGAGATTTAATCCAATTTTGGAGGATCTTGGGTGCTTTTTGAGGCCAGATCTTGGGGAGAAGTTGGGAGGTTGTTACCCACTTCAATTATATATAAAATAGAGGTTATTGAAGCTAAGGGAGGAGGTTTAAAACAAATAAATGATGAAGAATTGCAAAGCCAAAGCCATTTTTATGCAGGGAAGCCATTGAGGAGAGCACCTTTGCGGGCCATTTATGGGAGCTTCGTTTATCCATTTTCAATGTCGTCAGTTGTGTTGGGTTCTTGAGATTTGGTAGAACATGACCAGATCAGTTTGTAATACTTTTTACACTATTATGATGTTCTTTTAAAGCTTCAAACATAAATAAGAAAGCCTCACCCACTGAGACAAAGGCCCGGAGACGTAGGCGAGATTGACGAATTTCGTTATCAAGTTATCTTGTTATGGTTTGTTGTTGTTTTATGCTTATTTCCAGATCTATATATGTTTATATGGCTGCCATGTTTCTTCATTAATTCTTCCTCTTTCATTAGTTTCCTAAATGGTAAAATAACTCATGCTTTAAAACTCAACCATTGTCGTTAAAAGATCTTTTTAGATCAATCCATAACAATGGTTGTTTACTTCGACAACATACAACTTATTTAAAAACCATATACAATGGTTCAACTAATGCTTGAATGATGCAGACAAATCCATCTAGCCCTTAACATTAAGAAGTACATTTTTTCCACACCAATTGGCATTCTGTTAGGACACATTGTTGTATCCTCTTTGCCACTTGGATAAGAAAAAGAGGGACACTTTCAAGTCCAGTTGGGTCAGATGAACATGACAGAAGTTAGTGTATGAATCAAATGACTCAATCACATGAAATAAACGAACAACTAAGCTAATAACAACTAAAGAAACAAAACTACAATGCATAAGGAAATTAGAACCAAAATTAATCAAACAATTGACCAATATTCATGCCACCAATGGAGAAATTATATTAGTGGGAAAACAACAAAGAAAAAGGGAGACTTATGGATCTCCTCTTCCTCCAAGGTAGGGCTCTCGAATCCCCTATGTGAGATCTCTTCTTACAAATGGAAAACTAGAAAGTAAATGGTGAATAAATCCAAGCTTATTCCCTCAAGAGGTGAGGTGAATAGCTTAATGAAATGATGCTAGTATGCTCCAAGAAAGAAAGATGTTCCTTGTAGGAGAATAGAGGCAGCATAACAATACAATGATATTCTTGAATTCATAGTGCACACATGGCCTCTTTTTATAGCAAATATTTGAGGCATTATCCAACCGATCTTTAATGTGAACAAGGGGCCCTTTAGGGCACCCTTAGGTCTTTGACTAGCCCCCCACTCGGATTCAACTCGGATTTGAGGGTCAAATCAGCTTGAGATCTGAACCAAAAGTGGGTGAGGAGTCGACAAGAACCATAAATGCATTGTTCATAGGAGTGTGTGGATTTTTTCGTACACAGTCGCACATGTGCGCTCTTTTGGATTTATTGGCTTGTGCATGTGCACACGCATCCTGTATTGTTTCTGCACATGTCAATTTTATAACCAGTTGTATAGTTTGTGCCCTTTGGAAATGCATTTTTTGGGCAATGAATGAACTAATAGGTGTTTTGGAGATGTTGGATTCCTGTGACCATTTGCGGATGAAATTTCAGTGATAACAGATGCCCCCTGATGTGTGAGGTTAGGAGCATACATATAGCCGAAATACATCAATTTTTCTTCTACTGAGAGTACCATTGTAAGAAGGAGTGCTGAGAGGAATTGCAAGAGCGACCCGTCAGAGAGAGAGGGGAAATTGTGGGATCCAAACCTTTCTCTAGGTGTGGAAAAATAAAAACTATATACAAATGAGGCGAGCATGCCCCATGCTCGTGTCATGTAACTCAAATGTGTAAGACAATAACTGAAGTTGTATGATGATGTAGATGACTGCAGAGCCCTCTGGGGTGGTTTGATAATGGAAGATGACAATTCTGATGGTGAACATACTCTGAAAAGACGTGATGACACATGTAAGAAGTGTTGATGAATCGTAGGCATTGATGGCCTAGTAAATTTTAGAGGTCTTCGACTAGTATAAAACAACTGTAATAGTCGCAAAGTAAGACCCACTGTAACATGAGATTGTGTTGAAGTCGAATGTTATGGGGGTCAATGACAACAGGGAGAAATGATGGTTCTCCCTATGCCATCCGGGACTCCTCATTATAAAGGTAATGAGAGTCAAGATATTGTCGCCCTTCTAGGAACTATGCTGATGTCGACAGAAAGGGAGACACGACTCTAAGAAGCAAAGGAATTCATGAAATCCATTAGAGTGAGATCAAGAACTAATGAGGTACATGGGCGAAGTCAATATGCGATGAGACTCAAGACTGACCTTGGTTGGAGACATATGTGAAGTATGAGTGGCAACAACCATGAAACTGGATCTAGTGTCAGGGGGATGACTAAACATGGGTTAAATTGTGCCAGTGGTTTGACAAAGTGGACAAAATTAGAGATTAGATGTACATGGACTGTGGGGTACTCAGGGTTTTATGGATGATGTTAACAAGAGTAGAAGGTAATGAATTCATGAAACAAGGATGACACAGGTTGATTTGCCAAAAAAAGAAGGGTGCTAAAAGCGACAACAAAAATCTATGTAAATGTTGGAAACAAAGGTTTTGTACAATTACCGAATGAATAAAGAATAATTTGGGATACATGTGCAGATACATAAATGAGTGCCCTAGTGCAAGATGGCTTGGCCTGTGAGGGCGCAAGCTGTGTGGAGAACTGGTGGAGGGTGAGGAACCCATAGGTGGGTTTCTATAGAACATAAATGAATGGAGAGAAATTTGGAGATGGGAAAACTGATTGTGGATGAAATGGAGGGTTAATGATACTGCGAAGGCACAGTCAAATGAGAACCATGAGGAGATATCCTAGGAGTCCATTGGGAAAGCTAGCATAATGAGGAGAAGGAGTATGTGGCTGATTCTCGAACATGCATAAGACTATTGAGACTCCCATCCCTAGGGGGTGAAAGCAACATGAGTGTCAAAGTGCCAAATGGGAATATGAATGGAACAACTCATGTAGGGGAGAGTGCTACCAGGTGACAGTACTTGAAATGCAATGAAGGTGATAGTACTACAGAGCCGGATGTAAGGATCCTACAGGAAAATGTCAGAGGGTGTGACTGGGAGATGCAATGGATATTTAGAGGGAATGATTACATGCCAGTGTCGATTATGTACCTTAAGGGGCTGTATTGATGTGTGATGACCAAGTACCTTCACACATGAAAACCAAATACCTGATGTGAACAATATTTGAAGATAAAGAGAATATAACAACTATTTGATAATTTTGAACATGAGCATGTGTACCTGGGTGTAATGTGAGAAAAAGGCTCCCCCGAGGCCAAGGATGGATGGTGACTCGGGGAATGTGACTCTGTAGGTGGTAGGATCTTCATCCCATAGTTGAAGACAGATCAGAAAACAAATGCTTTGACCTCTTGTAATTAAGCATGAAAGTTTGGCAAAAGGGACTATATATAGCTGGAGGGACCACAATGCCACCTCATTTGTACCTGTTGCCATAGTGATTTGACAAGAGGTTTTTAGGGGATATTTGGAGATTCTCGGAGTTTGAGCCAGTCGATCCAGGATTTGTGAGAGCCAGGTTAGTGGTCTCATCCTTCTGCATAATAGTTAGGGTTTCTTTTCTGGGTAGGGTCATATAGATGGCCGTACTGTGGGATTTTGTGAGGGTGGGCCCCCAAGTGTGCGGGCGATCGAAGGATCCCCGTGCTTAGGTGCATGGCTATAATGAGGACAACCGTGCATGGGTGTGTCTGAATGAGGAAAATAGGTGCGCATTGGATGCATGTCTATTCAAAGTACAGCTGCGCACCAGTGCACAACTGTGTAGCGATTATGTGCACATGAATGCGTGTCTGTGGGTGTGACAGATGCCCATCTGTTTCTTTGACAGATGCACAATGATGTGCAAATGTCTGAAGAATAGGCACGTATATGTGAAGACCTTTGAGGGTGATAGCCGCGCACCTGAGGCAAATATGGGGGGTTTTGAAAAAACTTATAATTTTTGGAAGTTTTGGGTTCCTGAAGAGTGATGGATGATCAAATGTTGTTTGTGTGAATGCAGGTGATCAGATCAGGATGCCAGTCCACTGGAGGGAGAGGGACTAGGCGTGCCTAAGGGAGGCGGTGAGGGATGAGATGGGTGTTCAGGGACCTTTTGCAGCCTATGGGATGCTAAAGTTCTTCGACTGCCCACTGCTACAGGAACATGAGCACCTGCTGCGTTTTTGATTTCTATGTGGAGCACTGAGCTGCAATGCTTCATTGTGTGGGGGGAGAAACTGGCATTCTCTGCGATGGAGGATGTCCATTTCTTGACTAGGATCCCTTTTTGGGGGAGGGACCTACCTAATGATCCCCTGTTTCCAGGGGATGCCCACTTGGCAGACTTGGTGCAAAGGTATTGTTCGAGACTGAACTTTATGTCAGGTTTGGTCGTTCGGATTGAGGTGATGGATGCAATCGAGCATCGTTGCATCGCAACGCTGATCATGAGGATCTACAGATCCTTAGCTACTCAACAGATCAGTGGTGGTCAGCTGAGGATCATGCAGAGAGAATTGGGTGGAGAGAATGTTTCCTGGGGCTTGATGTTACACACCAAGATGATGGGGCAGCTTAATCGGTGTCAAACTGTCGACTCTAGTGATTTTTCCTTGGGGTCAATCTTGGTGGCATGGTTCTTGGAGAGGGTGACCATGTTGTTCCTTAGAGTGTTGTTGGAGGCGATTGATGCACGGGAGCCACGATTGATGTGGTGGGAATCGATTTTGGTATGACATGGTGGTGGGGAGGGTGGCCATTATTTTACGGCCGATATGGAACGTGTGTGGCGCTAGATGCCACAAATCATACTACAGTTCCCATATGGTGGGATGGACTTCCGACAGGATCCAGATACGATTTTAACTCTTGGAGAGGATTGGGACCATAGAGGTATGTTAGTGTACTTTATATTTTATGATTTTGATAGTATAACATATGTTTTATGTATGGATGGATGTTGATTATATCGTTTGTTTGTTGTGTGTGCATATGTGGGGCTGCGAGGTCAAGAAGTGGAGTTGGTTAGAGTGTCATCTCGTCAGGGGCCCGTGAGACCACCGCTGGGAGAGTCGTGGGTAGGAGAGAGATGTTGGAGGGATGAGGTTGGTGCGAGGCTAGCCAATGATGCGAGATTTGGTAGGAGACGCAGATTTGACGAATGGGAGAGGCCGGTGGGGTGTTTGAGGATTTTTTCCACTGGTTGGAGGTGGTGCTATAGGGAGTGCTCGAGGGCATGTGTACTCAGGTATAAGACAAGCGAATATTGGATCAGTGCATGGGCCTTCTGACAGAGTTGCGGACCCTGATCCGCAGAGCAGTTGTAGCGGGGGAAACTATGACTAGGTGACTGCTCCCAGGACCTGGAGAAAACCCCGCTAGTGTGGTACCTCCTCCATATAGAGGACCTAGTGGTGGTGCTCTAGAGGCACCATGAGTTCTCTTGTTGTATATTTTTTGTATTTATATATAGGCCTGTGAGCCCATTTTGTATAGGGTAGTGTGACACCTATTTTGTACCTATAGGGATGAGGGGGTTCACCTACCTATGGGCGATGTACATTTTGTACCATTTTTTGTAAACATTGATGAGACATTGATCGTTATATATATATGGATATACATGTTTATGGTATTTGTGATGTTCACATGTGATGATGTTTTGTGATGCTTTTTGATGATGTCTAATCTATATGCTATGACAGAATTTTGATGATTTATGCATGTGTAATGGTGTCTTGATGTGATAAATGCCAAGCTAATACTAGGTTAGCCATGCTATCTACTATTTGATTAAATTGTCATAGAATATGTGTAAATATAATTGAATCAAAATGTCAAGATAAGAGTTTAACTTGCAGGTATTTGCGGAAGAGGCAAGGATCGCGGATGCGGTACACATTGTTGAGCTATAGGATGACAAGCTGGGAATATAATAAGATGCTAAGGTGGCGAATATGGCAGTGACTGACCTCAGCAAGGAGGCCAATGAAGGTTGTGTATTCTGCTTGGTTATTGGTTGTTGAGCCCAAATATATATCGTTGGAGTGGAGCAGTTCATGTGAGGGAGTATAGAGAGACTAAGCGACCGAAGCGAGATTCTGTGTCCATCGGCTAGCTCCGTCAGTGTAACCAATGTGGTAGTCCGATGGAGGAAACATCTGTCAATAACACAAATGGTAGATCATACATAAGGCATGGAGGGAAAAAGAAGATTAAAAACTCTACAAAATGTGTACAAAAAAGAAAAATCCTAGTGTAGAATGACTATGCTCAGACGTAAAATTTCTTTAAGTACAACCTGTTGACAGGTTTTTTGAGAGGGTGGCGTTCTAGAAAGGCTAGGATGTATGCGCCTTTAGTGAGGTAGTGTTGGACGATGTAGGGTCCATGCCATAATGACTCAAATTTTCCATGGTCGAGGGTATCATGAACAATATCGTAGGAAAGGATGAGGTCTCCTTTGTTAAATGAGCGAAGGTTGACATGGCGGTCAAAGGTGGCCTTCGACCATTTTTTAGCTAACTCATTGTTATGTAATGAAGACTGACAATATTCATCCAGGGACTCTAAGTTCAACAAGCGTTGCTCCATTGGAGCAATGTCAGGTAATAGCTCGATAACAATGCGCAATGTGGGAATTTCGCACTCGATGGGGAGAGTAGCTTTGAACCCATGGACAAGATGAAATGGTGTAAACCCAGTGACAGTTTTAACTACCGTGCGATAAGACCATAGTGCTAAAAACACCATATGATGCCAATTGGTCTTATGTTTTTTAACCGTGTGCTGTAACATGGTTTTGAGGACCTTGTTGACCACCTCTACATGTCCGTTGGAATGAGGGTAGTATGGGGAGGTGAACTCGTGGGAGAAGCCTAAATTTGAGGAAATTTTAAACAATATCTCATTCTCAAAGTGTTTTCCATGATTAGAGACTAGCTATAGTGGTACTCTGAAGTGGGAAATGACGTGATTAAAGAAAAAACACGTTGCAGTGTCAGCGGTGTTGTTGAACGTAGGCATGGCTTCGACCCACTTGGTAAAGTAATTGACTGCCATGGTGATGTACTTGTGTCCATTGCTAGATGGAGGGTTGCAAGTCATGAAGTTGATGCCCCATTTGTGGAAGGGGCTGACAATGATGACTCAGTGTAGAAGAGCAGGTGGCGCTCGTGGTTTTTTGGCATAAAGCTAGCACTTGTCACATCGCTTCACAAGGTGGATGAAGTCATGAAACAAGGTGGGCCAGAAGTAGCCTGCTCGAATGATTTTCTGGGCAGTGGACATCTCGGAGAGGTGACCACCATAGGTGTCGCTGTGGCAATCATTCAAGACTCTATCGGCTTCGTTAATGGTCAAACATTGACGGAGTATGGTGTTGACCCCTCGTCGATATAAGATGTCACCAATAAGGAGATATCGAGGGGCCTGATGGAGAATGCGTCGACGATAGTCTTGGGAGTTATGGGTTCCAAACTTATGTGTTCGAAGGTAGATGAGGAGGTCGTCGTACCAGGGGTCACCTGAGGGGATGTAGAAGAGGTGTTTATCGAGAAAATCCATATTGATGGGTGAACTTGTAGCATCTGAGGGAAACGCCGTGATGAGTTCGGCGAGAACGAGTGATTTCTTGATTTTGGGAGTTGAAAACTCTAGGTCATATTCCTAAAGGATGACGATCCATCGGGCAAATTTTCCATTAATTTGCAGTCGACTTAGCAAGTACTACATGGGGTTGGAATCTTCCATGACTTTGGTAGTGCACAACAAGATATAATGACGCAGTTTTTGGACTACGAGGACAAATGCAAGGGTGAGTTTCTCTTCATGATTGCACTTCAATGGTGGTACTGAAGGTTTTTACTGATGTAGTAAATGACATGCTCACGGCCATCATCCCCTAGTTGGATGAGAACTCCTGCTACTGATACGACTGAGGCTGACAAGTAGAGGATATAATCATGATCATAGTCGGGTGAATTGATTAAAGGGGCATTGGAGAGCACCTCTTTTAGATCATCAAAAGCGGTTTGGGCATGTTCATCCCATCGAAATGGGATATCATGACACAGTAGGCAAAGGAAACCATGTGCATGAGTGGCGTAATTTGGGACAAAACATTGTAAAAAGTTGGCTTTTCCTTGTAGGCTCTGAAGTTGGTGTAAATTATGTGGTGGTGGAATTTCTGTGATGGCTTGGACCTTGAGGGGGTCCACTGTAATGTTGGGTTGAGAGACAATAAACCCAAGGAGGTGTCCAATGATGACACATAATACACACTTGAGGGGGTTCAAGCATATATTGTATTGTCGACATCATTGAAAGATGACCCGTAATTCATCTAGATGTTGAGTTCATTTTTTAGACTGAGCGGTGAGGTAGTCCAAGTAAGCAAGGATGATGTGAGTGAGATCATGGAAAACGTAAGTCGTGGCTCATTGAAATGTCACACCTGCGTTTTTGAGTCCGAAAGGCATGACACGATAAGCAAAAGTACCCCATGTGGTAGTGAATGTGGTATTATACTAATTTGCTGGATGAATCTGGATTTGATTGTAGCCAAAGAACCTATCCATGAAGGACAAGGCCTCATGGGCGACATAGTAATTGATAATTTGGTCGATGAAAGGCGTTGGAAAATTTTCTTTGGGACAAACGTGATTGAGATCATGAAATTTGGTGTAGACGCAAATAGTGCCCTGTTTTTTTGCTGACAGGGATGGGGTTGGAGACCCATGACGTGTATGCAATGGGGTAGATTAACCCGACAACGTGTAGTTTGTCAATTTTAGTTTTGATAGCTGTTGCTTTGGATGGGTGTAGTGGGCATTGATTTTGTCGTACAAGGGTGATATCTGGCCATGTGTCGTTGCGATGTTCAACGAAAGAAGGATTGAGGTCAGGCATCTCCTTGTATGACTAGGCAAAAATATCCCAGTATTCCTGAAAGAGAGCTTTGTAAGCTGTGAGTTCCTAAGGGGAGCATGCGATGCTAATGGTAATTTCTTCTACGATTCCAGTTTTGATGGAAATATCAATTTTGACAGTGGGGGAAATGTTAGCCATGTTGCCTTCTTCAAAATCATCGGGGGCAGGGATAGGGTTGTTGAACCAGTCTATATGCCCAGATGGAATAAAATCCTTTGTTTTGATTGCACAGATGGAGGCTTGGCTAGGGGGGTCAAAGGCTTTCTGTGAGAGAAAGAGAGCTCTGTGATGGAGCGCATTCCATGGGAAATCAGGTGTAGTTAGTTATTCTAGGATATCTTCGTCACACTGAAAAATGTGAGAAGATAGGGGATCCAGGGAAGTAACATTGGTGACTGTCACCATGTGATTGTATTCAGGTGGTGAATATGTAGAGGGTACATCGCAAATAAGGTGCGATGGTGTTCTTGACATAAACTATATGTTCATACATTGTGGGTTGTGAACCATGGGCGGGGGTAAGATTTCCTGATGGAAATGAATCAGAGAGTTGGGAGGATTTTGGGGTAAATCCTCAGACAGTCTATCCATGAACCATGGAGGGGTAGGAAGTGCCTCAGGTTCAGGGGATGTGATGTGAACATTATCTGAAGTGGGAGTAGGGGGAATCACTTGTATCACCAGAAGTGGGGTGGTTGGAGGATTTTGAATAAGGGCCATTTGATGACGCCTGTATTCAATGATCGTGGGACACTGGTATGTGAAATGATCAAGTGAGTCACAGAGAGAGCAAGGACATCTCATCCATTCATTGACTAAGGTCATGACATAATGGATGTTAATGAATCGAGTACTTGATGCCATGGGTGGAGAGGGGTCTTGTTGAAAGCTCTGGCGTATTGCTGTGAGCGTCTGTCAAAATTGAGGTAGCACAGGGAAATGGTGGGTGTAATGGCCATACTTTGAACAAATGGCACATGCGAATCTGGTTCATAGCCCTTTACTTCCTGTAGTAGGGAACGCAATGGAAGTACTAGGTGTGATTGGTGAAGTGATGAGCGGTGTGGTCGCTCGAGGGAGTTGGATCAGGTTGCATAATTTAGGGACAAAGGGACATCTATTTGTGGGGTGTACTTCTTTCTCACATAGTGCACAAGGAGGTTGAAATTAGGGAGGAAGTGGAGCGGTGGGATATTTATTCTTTCGTCTTCCCCCAACCGTTGCGGTGGTGCTGGAAAGTGGGGGTGAGGGTGGTGCAATGGGAGTTAGTATGAGGATATGCATTGGGGTTCCCTTTGTTTGGGAAGGGAGGGATGGTTGAGGGACCATTGCGGGTGGGTGTAGATACTATACCAGAATGGAAAGCACCATGTTGGGAAGGGTAAGCGTTGCGGCTACCTGAAAATCTTGTATGCCCGGTGGGGGGTAGAAGAAGGGGATTTGAGTAATGGCTTGGGGGATTGTCTCCCAAACCAGGATTTGACCTTGGGGGAGTGTGAAATCGAGGGTGTGTGGTTCCAGAGGGTTCTTTGGGGGTTCCCGAGGTAGGATTTCTTCTGTTATTGGGACATCAGTGAGTGGAGAAGCCTCTGTGGGAGGAATGGTATATCCATTGTTAGTTCCATTGGAAGATACGACACACACTTATGCCAAGGGATGTATGAGCGGGGGTGATCCATGGTATGTCCCCAACAAGGATGGGTCCTTCAAAATTCCTGGGCCCATCTCTATGAGTGGGTAGGCATCGGAATTAGTGTGGACAAGAGGTAGGATGTTATCGATGTTGGAGGAATGGTTGGGCTCATAATGTGAAACTTGGTCAATGGTGATGATGTTCCTGTTGTGGGGGAACATCATCGTTCGAAACACATAAGAGGCCACAACCTTCATAGCGTACATGTAGCTATGTCCAAACAAGATGTTGTAATCGAGCGGAGTGTCGATAAACTCAATGTCAATAAGAATGGTTTTCCCCTGAGTTCAACGAGGACATTTTGAAAGAGCCCTTCAGGAGAGGATGGTCGTCCATCATAGGATCTCAAAGTGATGGTAGATGGTATTATCTCAAGGGAGACAAGTTTTTTCCATACTGTTTTGGAGGTGATGCATGTGGATGCACCTTCATCAATAATGCATTGATGAACTGTGATGTTCCAAATTTTGACTAGTATCTGGAAAGCTACCAAAGTGGGGAGACGGGGTTCCCCACAATCTAGATCAAATGTGATGATTCTAGTATCAGCAGGGTCGACTACCCCCAAGGTGGAAAGAAATGACTTGTGTTGAGTGGGACAAGTTTGGAGAACCTCCAAGACCGACATGGCTACAGGAGATTGCGCCAAGTCATCGAACAAACTGTAATTGTGTGATTCCCTAGCTTGAGGGTTGTTGACATTCCGTCATAATGGGATGCGAGGAATATGAATGGGTGGTTCAGTGTTAGGGCATGGAATCATCAAAGGTTTTTTGAATGTAACTGGAGATTCTTATGAAGTAGTGGGAGTAGATTCATGGGGTTCTTTGTATTGATGACTGCGCATTTGTAGAAGAATTTCTTCTTTGCCAGTGAGGAGGATGTTGCGATCTGCTGGATTCCCAGGGTTTTGATACTTTCCCATCTGTGGTGGGGAAGGGTGCATCTCTTGGTGGGTATTTATCACACCTTGATGTGGAATAAGGTTTTGCAACACAACCGAGGGTGGTTGTCGCAAATACTATTGTGGTGCCTGCTAAGGGGCAGGCGGTGCTAGGGGATGTGGTGTATTCACGAAATATTTCATTCATTTGAAGTCGAAAATTTGGGGCAATGGTGAGTATAATGGCCATTCTCACCAAAAAGAGAAAAAAGGGAAGTTTGTTTAGAGGTTGTTGTTGTTCCTCCCTTGGCGTTTGTTGTTATTTCCCCCTTGGGGGTTCTGGTTCCCCTGATTTTGGTTTCCCCCAGCAGGTTAGGTTTGTTGGGGGTTGTTTCCCCCTGGTCCTAGTTTATTATTGTTTCGGTTTTTCCCTTTATTTTTGGCATTATTCAACTGATGGTTCGGATTTTCCGTATTCATTTATTCAAAATTTTGAAATTGATGAATGGGAGAGGGATGAACAAAGTTAACCCCATCGTGTGATTGTCCTTGTGGAGCAGCAATGGGATGTGGAGGACCAGGAAATGGAAAATACATATTACTTTGTGGTAATGATCCATAGGGTATATAGGAAGGCATAGCGCTTTCACTAGTGCTCAGTGTGTAAGCTGAGGTAGAGGGGGTACTAGAATTTGGTTGAACAACCAGGTGCATCATGGGTACCAACGAGAGTCCACTTATGGGTGGAGGTAGAACAACAGGGTATGGCTGTTGGTAAGAGGGGGGAGGGTAACAAGGGGGGCCTCCATACATTGGTGGATATTGGGGAGTATCATACATGGGTGGTGGTTGGGTGTACGGATTGTGGTGTGTTGTGGTACCAATCAATCCATCCACTGAGTGAGACATCCCAAGTTTGTCCTGGTCGAATGGTACGGGTCTCAGGGCGTTAGGTAGTATTGTGTATAAGTATCCTGACTGTGCATAAATGAGGTCATACTATTGAGCCTTGTTGATGGATTCCTCTTCATATTGGGGGAAGGTGGAGGCCACATATTTGGCAAGGAGGGGGACAAGTGTTCTGAGAAACCAATCGAGGCATTGTTGCTTGATGGTTTCTTCTTTGCATAAACTACATCGCCGATGCCATTCGTGAATGTGGTCAATGATATATGTGGCTGAGGTTTGTTTAAATTCTGAGAATAGTTTGAGACCATTGTCATGGTGGATTGGTAGTTGAAAGAAGTTCAAAAATGTTTTGGCCAATGATTCAAAAGTCACATGGGACCCTGATTTTTCGTCCACATACCATTTGGCGGATGAACCTATGAGTGTGCATTGAAACAACCTTAGACAGACAGAGTTGTCCATGATGCTATTTGAAGAGCACCATAAGTGGAAGGTCATGATATGATTGTTAGGATATTCTCTCGCCTTTCCTTCGAACTTGGGAGTGTCTGAAGGTAGTTTGGTAGGAATTGCAGGCCATGTGGGGTCATGCAATATAGGATCATTCGTGATCTTACTCAAATCTGGTATGTTGAGGGAGGCCAAATATATCATCTGGAGTGGTAGTGGAGGATTAGTTCTATCCATGGTGTGAGCAGGTAGTGGACCTGACCCTTGAGGGGGGTTTAGTGGGGGTGTACTTCTCGCTTGGGAAGAAGTGTACCCTCCACCTCCTTGTGAAGGAGAGCTAGTGGATGGATGGCCTTGGAAAGTGAACCCAAGTAAAGTGGAACCAAGTAAATCTGATCCCAAAATGGTAGCACTCACAGGGGTGTGAGATGGTTGGGTCGGTGAGTTGGTGAAACTAGGAAATCCTCCTAGGACAGGAAGGAGATTCTGCAAGTGTCTGGAATGATGGGGATTCTGTGGGTCCCCTATGATGTCTGACTAGCAAAGTGGAATGTGTGAAAAATGGTAATTAGAGAAGCAAATGAACAAGAGATTTCTAGAATATGGACCTTCACAATATATCTCACAATTGCATGTAATTACAAGAGCATCATACATAAATCAATTGAAAAGAAGCATACATGTGGGTAGGTGGATTTTTTCCATGTGGGAGAACAAAGAAAACAAATGCTTGTGTCCTAAAAATATGTAACGTCCTTCCTCTCAAATAGCACTGGACCTTCCAATAGCACTCAACAGTGGGGTCTGAAGCCACCTGAAGAGGAACTAGTGAAGGATGAAACAATCAGTTATAATGAGGGGTAGAGGGTGCATATCCCGAAAGAGTTGGCGATATTTCCCAATAGCCACACAAAATCCGATCAAGGTGCAATTGAATCCCACAATTTCCACCTGGGTAGATGTCTTAAAATTTGGCCACTAGGTACCTCGGTCAAAGTACGACATTTAGATTTTCAGCCTCAGAAATGGGTCACGGGCTAGATCCCGTCCAAGAGGTGGGTGCCTCAAGGGGGGATGCATAGAACAACTAGACCTCATCCTTCAACCCTTCACGGGTATCTCCCTATCTTATGGTGTTAGGAACACTTGACTTGGAGGATTTTAAAGTTCCATATTTTTAAACTTCTAATGTTTGAAGATGTGAGAACCAAATAACGGGGAGTTATTTGGATGCCTACCCCCAAGATCCTACCTAGACTAAAAATTTCTTTTTGCACCTCCTGTGGAGGAAAACTTAGTGAGTTTTTATAAAAAATTTAGATGTGGTTGTTTGAGAGACTGGGGGCATGAACCAATCTCATTTGAATTAAGTGGGAGTGGATAATTCCTTCAAGAAATAGTGGGACATTTTGAAATCCCTTTGGAGGAAACCTACTTCAACCTCCACAATTTGAGATGAAATTATGTGAGTGAGGAGTGACTTTGTGTGTGAGCAAGTGATAAAATGTGCCACATTTTTAATAAGTTAGGTGTCACCTTGCAACATGTGGACTTCGTGTGGTCCTTACAAGTATTGATTACCTATCTTATTAGATGCCATTGGTACAACCTTGAGGAATTTTAAAGTCCCTAAAGAACTAGCATGTGGACAATGGGCTAAATTTAGGGGCTAAATTTCGTCCATGGGCTAATTTTCCATGTTTTTTCCAAAAACGAGATTCGCTATTTTAAAAATGATTCGCCCAAATTCTATAGGATAAAATTATTTTACCTTAAAAATCGCCAAAATTTTATAAAAACTATATAAAATCCTTAGAAATTTGA
>ML817083.1:114832-125273 GCA_009831015.1 Picea engelmannii | reverse complement strand
GAAAATATAAACAATATTTGTTTAGAACTTATAGTTAGTTTAAATTCATTTTAATTTTATTGTTCTAGATTTTGTTTTATTCACAATTTTTAGGTTATTAATTTGGTTTCTTTTTGTTTCACAGGTTTCTATTATCATTTATTCGGTACGGATCTCATCATGGATTGATTTTATTATCTAAATGCGTTCAAGATAATTGATCCAAAAATAATATTGGATTGCTGCGAATAATTTATGAGCAACAACAAATATGATTTGGAAATGCGTTTAAGAATAGATACACAAATTTGTGGGACTGATTTTAGGCAAACCGTGAAGAATATGAAGAAATGGTTGAAAACCCATCTCCAAAATGGACCCATTTAGCTTAATCGTGAGATTTTTCCCCAAAAAATGCACCATTTGATAGATATTGTTGTCTCTTTACGAGGCAAATTTCACGTGGTGGAAATTATTCATGACGCTCAAACTGTTCATTCATTGCATAAATATATGAGAAAGTTTAGAGACCAGGGATCCAAGAAATTCAGAGGAGGATTTTTATCCTTTCTTTTTTGTATATTATTTATTTTGTAAAATTTTTCTTTTCAAATGGAGTAACAAATGGTTAGAATTTTGGGAGAATGGACGAGTATTTTTGAAGAAAAATATGAAATTCCAGATTGCTTAATGGATTTTGTCTTGTGACTAAAATGGTTTTATTTTCATTATAATATCTTCATATTCTTTGAGTAATTGATTATAATCGATTTAAATTAGCTTTAGTTTGTTTTATCAATACATGGTTAATTTCCATCATTTATGTATTAATTTTTCCAATCTTCAAGACTCTATTATCCCAAAAATTCTTCCTGGACCATATGATGAACATATTTTATTGAAATTATATGAGAAAGAATTTTACTCTTTGGATTTCATTATGTGTAGACTGTGAAGTGTTTTTTCATTGTATTCTCACATAATTTCTTGATTTGAAATGTTATTTGTGTCGAATTAGCTTTAGTTAGTTCTGCACATAATATTTTATATCATGTTTTTATTTATGTTGTTCGTTATATTTTGGTTTAGTTTATATCTGTGACTGATCATCTATTCAAGTTTTTGAGTTTACATTTGATGCTAGATAGCTGGTAACACCATTCCAGAAAATTGGGATTTCTTTCATTTCCAATTATTGGACATTTCAAGGTCACATGATATATAATTATTTGTCTTTCTGTCGTCATAAACGCGCTCAAGAATATGAAACACTTCCTTGAATTTCTTCAGGAAGTATTATGCTTGCTTCTTTCATAGGTTTTCACTTGACACGGGACACGTGGAGTTCATACAAATGTAGAGAGATGAATTCAGTTTATTACTATTGATCAGCTAGAGGTTAGTTAATGTATTATTTATTTAATTTGTTGATTTGTGAATGAAGAGTGATTGCATCATTTAAATGTCAATCTACTTTGTTTATTTTTGTTATATCATTTACAATCTTATTCATTCATTGCTCATTTAGAGTACTAGAATAATTTTATTTGTTTTTAATCTTTTTTAGATCCATTATCTTAAAACAATTATTTTCACAAGGCTTTGCTCAAACCTTGTAAACTGTATATATCCATTGTATATAAGCATTGTTAGTTAAGCATTTGTAATTAAAGTGTTGATTGTTAGAGTAGTATCTTTAGTTAGTTCACATCTTTGAAATTGTTTTAGTATCTTAGTTGGCTAACGGAGCCATAAAACCTGTCAGGGTAGATTATACCAAACGACTTGGGTTAAGTAGACAACTTTGGACCAGATCTTCCATTCCCATTGACGGTGTGTCATAAACATCTGTCAACAAATGGTGCTAGAAGGAGGGCCAAGGTAAATTTAATGATTAAATGTTTCATCCCTCATCCTTTCATAATTCCATATTTATAAATTTTTCTTCTATGTCATCTTATAATACACTAGAAGGCGGGTTAGATGACAAGCTAACTATTTGGAGTCAATTTCTTCAATTTCTTAATTTTTCATGGCTCCTGCCCAAATCATTGTGTTGGAACATGTTTTCAATGTCTCATTACCAGTTATTCCCAACAAGACAACTGATCTCTTTTTAGAATTCAGCTTTGATGGTGAAGGGAACACATCTGCATTAGACCATATTTCTAAAAAAAATTATAAATGTTTAAAACATAATATCATTGATCCCAATATTATATGTAGACTGTTCACTCTCACCTTCTGAGGTCAGGTTAAATATTGGTTCGAATCTTTTCTAGCTAATTCAATTCATTCTGTCTCAGTTTGTAATTTTTTTTTTATCAGATTTTAACAATTATGATTATGATGAATTAAGTGAAGAATTAAGTTTCTTAAGGAAATAAAATCATGAATCATTCCATGATTTTGCAATTAGGTTCATACATGTTTGTACTAGATTCCCTTTGAAATAAATTTCTCTTATTAATGAATGGTTTCAATATCTTATTTCTCTCTCAGACAAGCAAGATCAATTAATTGTTAACCAATCTAAATTGAGCACTTATACTCGATATCAAGATGGTTTAAAAGTTCATGATGATATTGAAGTCATTAAAGCATAACAATTTTTGTCAACTTCCTTCATTTTGGTAGATCAGGAGCAACATGACATTTTACAAGATACAATTGTCGCTTCTAATATTTCTTTGCCAACAATGTCTTTTTCTATCGAGGAAGGAACATTGAATTCAAAAGGAGACTGTGGTGAAACTCTCCAAGATATTACAATTGTTTCTAAAGATATGGAATGTGAATTTGGTAATCTTGTTGTGAGAAAAGCTTCCCCTCACTCATGTGAATAGGTTCAAGATCAATTAGTGGGAGATGACAACATTGGTCAAACGAGTAATGAATCATCTGATTCTGGTAATTTTCTCTCACATTCACCCTTTTATGATGAACATGATTTGGTATTGGAAAATATCTCGTGTTCTTTAAAAGAACTTATGATGAGAGACGATATGTTTATTCAAGGAGAGGGAACAAAACCAGAATTTGAAAGGCATATACCTATCATTTCAAGAGACACATTTCGTCTCCTCAATTCTTCTGCATATTATTCCTTATACCCTAATATTTTTTATCCCAATGTTGTGAAATCATGTGTTCTAGATCATTTTGTAATGAATTGTGCACTACATAATCAGGTAAAAATTAATAGAGATTTCAGAGTAGAAGATAAAGAGGAAAATAATTATGCCCATGAACATATTAATTTTTATTCTCATCAATTATTCGTGGGTAAATCAAGAAATTATTTGAAAGAGACTCAAATTGTATCTTCCATTGATTCATCTCAATTTGTGTTTAAAGAAGGATCTAAATTTTTCCATGATCAATTATTTGAGGTTCAAAAGTATAATCAACCAAATACTATTACCAATAATGATTATTAAAAAATGTTGGTTGTTCCATTTAGTTCACCTCAAATAGTTAATCTTGAAGTATTCGATCTCAATGAAAAGTTTCAAGAGAATGGGACAGTTCTTTTCCGATCGAAAAACATGATAAGTTATCGAAATCTTGATCGGACCTTTTTAAAAGATTCTTTCCATGATAATCTAATACTTTATTCTCATCAGGAATATTTGTCGTATGTGAATTATTTCAAACAATATCATGTTAGTAATTGCATGTATTATAATAGGATTGCAGATTGGTTGGTGTATTCATATCTCGAAAATTTTCCAGGGAATGGTAAGATTATCTTCACCTTATTTAGAGATCAAGGAGATAACTTCGACACACTCATTTTATATCCTTTAGATGGAGAAAATATGGAACAAAAGGAAAATTGTCAGGAGGATGGAGCACTTTGGTCTAGGCTGATGGTTATTTCAGGTCCCCATAACTCTCACAATCTTCACAATCTCATTTTTTCATGTTTTTGTGACCCATATAATGACAAAATTGCAGAATGGATGGAGGATTCATACAGAAAGAATGTCCAAGGGAATGGTAAGGTCATGCTTTATTTGTTTTTAAATGATGATGATGAATGAAAGTATGATGTATTTTGTAATATTTTGATATACTACCATTCTTTTTACTAATATTCAATTTTGTTTTCATTGCAGGATTAGAGTTACTCCAAAGGCTACATTGGAAGCATGAATTCACTTAATATTTTTATTTTTTTAGTAGTTGTTATAACCCTAAATTGCACCAAACATGCATACCTGGCATTAGGCCATCTAACTTGCTATCTTTTCCAAGCCATCATTGAACAAGCTCTTCTAAAAATCATTGTTTTGAAGTTGTACAAGCCCTACACCACTACTGCCCGCGTACACATGTCTGTTGTCCCACTACAACCCGGGTACACTCACAAAATATCACAAAAAATGAAAATTGCATAGGATACTGGTTTTCAGGCCATTACTTAATCGTTTGACCACCCATATCCAGTTACCCCAGCCGTTATTATCTTTTTCGACCTATAAAAGAAGGGGTTGGGGTCCCATTTCAAAGGGAAGCACGAGAGCATAGAAACTCTGCCCATTTTTGTATTCCCCCTTTGCCCCAATATTCGGTAATCACATTGTGAGTTTGAGCCAGAATTCCCTTTTTCTCCATTTCAAGCCCTTGCCATTCCCTTAGAGAGAACTAAAGAGGAGAAGGATATGTGGAAGTAGTTGGTGCATTGTGAAGAAGATCCCAGGACCGAGTTTAAGGAGGAGTGTCGGTCTCATATTGTAAGTGACTTTTGTGAGATTAATATAAAGAAGTATTTTTTCCATCTCGCCAAATGATGCCTTAAATTTCAATGTTTTGTTAACATTTCTCATTTATGATGTCTAACCCACTAATCCATATGTATAATTCATGCTTGTAGTTTCTTATTTGTCTTTTGGTGAATGCAGGTCAGCCTTGGGAGGAGACTTGCAGTCAAGAAACAACTAAGTGCAAAGAGATCGACACCAGATGCGGAGTTTAAGGTATGCCTACAAGATCCCTATACTTTGTCTTTTATGTATGATTGTGGGGTAATGTCGGGATAGTTGATAAAAAGTAGGAGACTTTAGATGGTTAGCTCTCCCTACATTTTAGAACCCTGGTGTAGTTCATAGAGGGGTTTTCCCACTATAGTAGTAGTTAGAGTAGTTTTAGGAGTAGGTTTCCTTTAGTTTTCTTTCTCACTATTTATTTTTGTAATAATGTAGTTATGAACACAAGTGGGTACACTAAGAGAACCATAATATGAATGTTGTTAGGGAAGTCCACTTTAATCCTTTTCTCTATACTTTTCATTGAATATTTCTTTTAAAAAACACAGTATTTTCATGAAAATTTTAAAATGGAAAGTAAAGAGATAAGTAAATTTGAACTGTCAATTCAACCCTAACCCAAGGTGCCACTAGTAGGACTACGCTCATCTTAATAATGATTTTTTTATTTTCTTTTAATCTCTTTTATTTTTAATAATAATGCTTGGTCAAGGTAATATCTCATGCATCACTATCTTAAGAAAATAATCTACCTATACGCAAAACTATGAAATTTGTAGTTCTTCCTTTTGATCCTCATTCTCTATGAGAGGTTGGCCTAGTTTTGTTTTTGGTCAATTTTTTTTTTTAAGTTTTCTTTTGTTGTTTTGATTTTTTTTTTGTACTTCTAATTTTGAATCCCATTAATAAAATTTGATTTGGTTTGTTGTGTGTTTGTTTGTTTTCTTTGATTGCTTTGAATGAGTTTTCATCTTGTTTGTCCTTTTGAATCAATATGTTTCTAATCAAAGAGCGATTGTCAAAGGAAGCATTCATTTTAAGACTTGTGTTTTTCAAGCAATTTGAAATAGTTCAAACAGTTCCTGATATTAATATATAGATCATACAATTGATTTTTAAGTCAATTGTCACTTTCGTTTTGTCCTCTAATTTTCTTTGCCAGAGTATTACGCTAGAGATGTGGTTCAAATATTTGAGAATTACGATGATCTTTAAACTTTTTACGTCATCCATATTCTTAAGGAATCACTTTTAAGTGCTTCCCCATTCTCTAGATGATTTCTTAAATGAAATCTAAAATCTCTAAAGTTTAAACCATGATAAAACTTCGAGTTTTGAAAGAAAATAAATAACATAATCAACTATTCACCTGTATTGAAATTAACCTCCAGTATCACGTCGCTATCTTTGTCATCAATAATTCTATAATTGTATTATTATTTAAAAGTGGCATAAGAGGGTTGAAAGCACTTACATGTGGGAAGTGTGTTTAAACCCGTCGAGGTACTGAACAGGCTCGCTGGCAGCGGATAAATGCACACATGATACCAAGACAACTTCGTCGGGGTACTCAACAGGCTTGCTGATAGCGAAGCAATGTCGGGTTGAGAGGTAGCAGGTATATTCTTTTAAATTAATTTTTATGGAAGTATACATCATGTGGATACAACTATTGGATGGGATTAAAGAATTTGAGTGGGATAAATGACATCCTTATTGAGGCTTTGGATGCTTGCTAGCAACAGTGGCTCTTTCAACGGAATGGAAGTCCTTTTATAAACATCATGAATATTTTATTAAGACATTCTTTCAGGTTATAATGCCATGGAAAGAAAATTCTATTGTCAGGTTATAACATTGAGCTTATCCTAATATTGTATGGTCTCAGAGTGAATTTATTTCAGGGAGCTTAAATCTTTTTTCAAGTATTATTCTTCTCTTCCTTAGATGAAATCTTACTAGATCAGAGATAATTGTTTTGCCTAGTGAGTCTCCATTTGTTGGTCCCCAACAACCCCCTTCTTTATTTTTAATCAAAATCTAGGGTCCCTCGAAATTTTACTTGGATTCTTGTTTTTTTTTTTTTTCCTTTGACTTGATTGGATTGGTATTGGTTTTATTTGTTTTGAGGTTGGTTTGAGTTTATATTCTTTTCTTTTGTTTGGTTTTAATTTCATGAAATTCAAATGCCATTTTGTTTTTCTTTCTACATATTTTTTATGTTGATGGACAAGCTTCATAATTTGGGAGTTTGTTAATACCTCTTCCTAATTGAATTTATCTTCTATGAGAATGGCTTGTTTGAAGACATGGATGAATAGCAATGATTTTACAGGAAGAAATTTTATTGTGACACATATTTTCTATGACATTTATTCACATTTGATCAAATTTGAATCGGGGAGAGACAAACAGAGAGACCTTAATTTAAACTAAAACATTATTTTTTATCAATTGTTTACTTTCGTTTAAATTATGATTATGCTTTTGTATTTTTCTCATTAACAATCATTTTCACAAAATCATTTGGTAGGTTTAATTAATTAAATTCTTTTGTCAATTTTCATCTTATTTCAAATTAAAAAAAACTATCTATCATTTGTTTGATTTTGTGAAAACCCAAAATTAATATTTTTCTCCTCTCCATCAACTTGAAGCTTCTACAATTTTAAGATTACACTTGAAAGGAAAATATAAACAATATTTGTTTAGAACTTATAGTTAGTTTAAATTCATTTTAAGTTTATTGTTCTAGATTTTGTTTTATACACAATTTTTAGGTTATTAATTTGGTTTCTTTTTGTTTCACAAGTTTCTATTATCATTTATTTGGTACGGATATGATCATGGCTTGATTTTATTATCTAAATACGTTCAAGATAATTGATCTAAAAATAATATTGGATTGCTGCAAATAATTTATTAGCAACAACAAAGAATATTTGGAAATGCATTCAAGAACAAATACACGATTGTGTGGGATTGATTGTAGTCAAACCGTGAAGAATCTGAAGAAATGGTTGAAAACCCATCTCCAGAATGGACCCATTTATCTTACTGTCAAGATTTGTCTAAAACAAATGTATGTTTTGAGAGATATTGTTGTCTCTTTAGAGGCAAATTTCAGGTGGCAGAAATTATTAGTGATGCCTAGACTATTCATTCATTGCATAAATATATGAGAAAATTCAGAGCTCAAGGATCCAAGAAATTCAGAGGAGGATTTTGATCCTTTCTTTTTTGTATATTATTTATTTTGTGAATTTTTTCTTTTCAAATGGAGTAACGGATTGTTGGAATTTTGGGAGAATGGACGAGTATTTTCGAAGAAGAATATGAAATTCCAGATTGCTTAATGGATTTTGTCATATGAGTAAAATGGTTTTATTTTCATTATAATATCTTCATATTCTTTGAGTAATTGATTATGCATTGATTTAAATTAGCTTTAGTGTGTTTTATCAATACATTGTTAATTTTCATAATTTATGTATTAATTTTTTCAATCTTTAAGAGTCGATTATTCCAAAAATTCTTCTTGGACCATATGATGAACATATTTTGTTGAAACTATATGAGAAAGAAGTTTACTCTTTGGCTTTCATCCTATGTAGACTGTGCATTGTTTTTTCATTGTCTTCTCATGTAATTTGTTGATATGAAATGTTATGTGCGTCGAATTAGCTTTAGTTAGTTCTGCACATAATATTTTATATCATGTTTTTCTTTATGTTGTTCATTATTGTTTAGTTTAGTTTATATCTTTGACTGATCATATATTCAAGTATTTTGAGTTTACATCTAATGATATATAGTTGGTAACACCATTCCTGAGAATTGGAATTTCTTTCACTTTCGGTTATTGGACATTTAAAGGTCACATGATATATAATTATTTGTCTTTCTATCATCATAAACTCACTCCGTAATATGAAACACTTGAATTTCTTTAGGAATTATTATGCTTTCTTATGTCATAGGTTTTCACTTGACACGGGACAAGGGGAGTTCATACAAATGTAGAGAGATGAATTCAATTTATTACTATTGATCAGCTAGAGGTTAGTTACTGTATTATTTATTTAATTTGTTGATTTGTGAATGAAGAGTGATTGCATCATTTAAACGTCAATTTGCTTTGTCTATTTTTGTTATATCATTTACAATCTTGTTCATTCATTGTTCATTTAGAGTACTCGAATAATTTTGTTTGTTTTTAATCTTTTTTAGATCCATTATCTTAAAACAATTATTTTCACAAGGCTTTGCTCAAACCTTGTAAGCTGTATATAACCATTGTATATAAACTGATCCAGATTTATGTAGGAACACAATGAAATACATAAATACACATAAACGACATCGTTTAGGGCGTCAAAATGGCTCCAGAAGTTCAGGACCCTAAAAACTGCTAAAAATAGTAAACTGTGTGAAAACTAAAAAACTGAAAGAAGCAATGGTGGGGGTCCAAGTGGAATAGGTGGGTGGCCACCAATATCCACCTGGATCATTCCTCCCCCCTTAGGAAGCAATGGTCCCCATTGCGTTGAGTTCCTCCATGAGATGAGGAAACTTTTGCTGAACTTGGTCCCTGGTGAGCCATTTTCCTTAGTGAAGGAGTTGGCCTGCTTTGACAACTTGATATAGCGGTATCCTTTGTTTTTGGGTGTGCTTGATCTGCGTATCCATGATCTGATCAGTTTTGTCTTGTTCCATGCAGTCTATATTTAACTCTGTTGGTGTGAGTTGTTCTCCCATGTCAGATGTGTCTAGTAGAAGTGGAAAGTAGGGCCGAAGGCGGTCCACATTGAACATTGGGTGTAGACCAAGGAATGGTGGAATGCTGAGCTCAAAGGCATTTTCCCCTATAGCCTTGGTGAGGGTGTACGGCCCATATCGAAGCGGACAAAGCTTGCGGTGGGGTCCAGCGATGTGCTCCTTTTGCAAATGCAGCCACACTTTGTCGCCAACTTGGAAGTTGTGTGGCACCCGATGTTGATCATGTCGTTGCTTGTACTTAGCATTGGCTCTGTCCAAGATGTCATGAACCTATTGGCGGATCTGTTGAATGTGCTCAATGAAGTTGTTTTCCTTATCTGCCTTAGACTAGACATGAGCTGAATCTTCCTGAGTAGCCAAAAATGGCATGGCTATGTCAATGGGACATAGTGGCTAGAATCCCAAGCCCACTTGAAAGGGGTTGTGGCTAGTTGAGCTATGGAGAGCCTAGTTGTAGCTGTGTTGTACATAGGGGAGGATCTCATCCCATGTGCATGGATGCTTTGAATTGTACATGTGCAGAATGTGTATGATCATTCGGTTGACGACCTCTATCTGGCCATCAGTTTGTGGATGGAAAGTTGTGGACTTGGTGAGCTTGGTGTCCAACATCGACCAGAGGCTGGACCAAAATGTACTGAGGAACCTACTGTCCCGATCTAAGATGATAGACTATGGGATCCCAAAGTGTACCCACACTCGTTCAAAGAAGAGTTTTGCAGTGGCTTCTACTGTGATATTCTTCTTGCAAGCCATCATAATGGACATCTTCGAGAATCGGTCGATGACCAAAAAAACACAGTCATTGCCATGCTTAGTAGAAGGAAGGCCCGACATGTAATCCATAGAGATGGATTCCCAAGGTCGACTGGGGGTAGGAAGCAGAGTATAGAGGCCTTGCTTCTTGATGG